>OOFC01045205.1:0-13744 GCA_900323345.1 Pseudochromis fuscus
TACGATGCGATACGATACGGTACGGTGCGGTACGTACGATACGGTATGATACGATACGATGCGATACGATACGATGCGATACGGTACGATACGATGCAATGCAATGCGATGCGGTACGGTACGATACGATACGATGCGATGCGATGCGATGCGATGCGATGCGGTACGGTACGGTACGATACGATGCGGTACGATACGGTACGGTACGATACGATACGATGCGATGCGATACGATACGATACGATGCGGTACGATACGATACGATACGATACGCTACGATACGATACGATACGATACGATACGATACGATACGATACGATGCGATACGATACGATACGATACGGTACGATACGATACGATGCGATGCGGTACGGTACGATACGATACGATACGATACGATACGGTACGATACGATGCGATACAATATGGTGCGATACGATGCGATGCGATACGATACGGTACGATACGATACGGTACGGTACGATACGATACGATGCGATACGATACGATACGGTACGGTACGGTACGATACGATACGATACGATACGGTACGATACGATACGATACGATGCGGTACGATACGGTACGGTACGATACGATACGATACGATGCGATACGATACGATACGATACGATACGGTACGATACGATACGATACGGTACGATACGATACGGTACGATACGATACGATGCGATGCGGTACGGTACGATACGATACGGTACGATACGATACGGTGCGATATGATGCGATACAATACGGTGCGATACGATGCGATACGATACGGTACGATACGGTACGATACGATACGGTACGGTACGATACGATACGATGCGATACGATGCGGTACGGTACGATACGATACAATACGGTGCGATACGGTACGATACGATACAATACGGTGCGATACGGTACGATACGGTACGATACGGTACGATACAGTACGGTACGATACGGTACGGTACGGTATGAGACACTTTATTGTCTCCATGGGGACATGTCACTCCAGCTGAACATTTAAATAATCCATCTCTTCCAACTTGAACCATAATGTATGTATTAATTAGTACTACTAATTAGTAGATATACCAAAAAGCAAAACATAGTATGGCTGCAATTCACTTTCAGTTCACTTTTTTTAAAATGCAACTTCAAATGTTAAAAGACACGTGAAATGGGGAAAAATACCCAAAGTGAAAAATTCAAATTGCTCTATCTGGTAAAAAATTAAAGATTTTCAGAAAACAAGAGACGACAAAAAACAGAAAATCCTTAAATGTTTAATTTTCAGTGACTTGTCCATTCAGCCAATCCCTTCACCACAAATACACAGTATCTGAAAATACCTTCATAATTATTTAAATCCTCAGCTACTCAGAGCAGCTGACTGTCACTGTCGGTCCAAACACACAGGACTGAGCTCCTGTATCACACCATCCACTGCAGACAGTAACACAGTGTAGCAGCCTCCTCCTGAGTGAACTGGACAGATAAATCCGACATGTCACACTTCACTACAGCGTCCTCATCTGTGGAGGAACGTACTCGCTTCCCTTCAAAACATTTTGCTGGAGTGCATCTCCGGTGATTGTGGCTGCATTTGAGGCATATGGTGACTACTAATAGAGCGACTGCTGTCTGAGCCAACAGCCTGAAGGGAAACATTGCTGTGCAAGCTGCCAGTCATGCACATGCTGTCTGAGCACCTCCCGAGCGTTTTACTATCTGGTAGACGCCCATATCGTCACTGCAGCACAATTAAAATATGCAATCGGTACTTTAAAAACAGCAACGATGCAATTACCAGAACAAGGTCACACTTAGAAAATAACCGAATAGGTGCCGACTGGAGCCTGGAGCAGAAGCTGTTATCAGGACTGTCTGAGGAGATTCACAGAAATCCATCCTGTCGATTATCCGTTCATGCCCTTCCACACCCTGACACTTTGTTTTTGACATCACTTGGTTTGAAAGCTGCTGCGGACACATGAAGCAGATACTGCAGCTGAGGCCGTTTTGTTTCGCTCCAGTCTGAAGATCCAGCTCTGGGGTGTTGAATCCAGCATGAGCCAATAAAAATGGACAATATAACCTGTTCATCAGCACATTTGTATCTGAGCCAACATGCTAATTGTAATCACCTCATAATCACCAATAATCACATGTCTACCTGAAGTGGTAGAGATGAATCTGATCTGAATTCCTAAAGAGGTAAAGAAGTCACTTTTACATATCATCCATCCATCCATCTTCTATTCTCATTAATCCAGTTGTTTGCTGTTTGCAGGGTACACTCTGGACAGATCACCAGTCTATCACAGCTTCTGCATATTGTTTTTTTTCCTCCTGTGCTTGTGTATGTTGTTGTTGTTGTTGTTGTTGTTGTCTTAAAGTCATGTCCTATCCCTGTAATCTGGAGGCTCCCTCTCCCTTGGCTCCACCTTGTGTTACACTAGAGTGTTGCTTTTCACCTGCCAAGTTTCATTTTCATACAAAATAAATCCTTCCCTTTAATGAATATTTTACATGGACGCACACTGTTTGCTTTGCTGTCAGAGCTGCACAATAACATGTCTGAGGGAATTCTTCTTCTGGTTTCTTCTTTTCTCTCTCTCCTCCAGAGATAATCATCTTGTAAGGTGAATTTTACTGTTATTGATTGATCTAAATAAAGGCTGTGGGGAGTTTCTAAGAGGTGGTGCTGGACTGAACACTGGGATCTGATCCAGATGAAATCCTGCAGTATGCAGGCTGAGGCTGCAGAGGGAGGAGAGCGACTTCCAGATTTCTTTATCAAAGGTTGTGCGGTGCAGCAGCTCTCTGTGCATACGAGTGATAAATGAATGAAAAATGAAAGGAAGAGAGTGGCTGTTACCATAGTAACTGACGATAGAAGGAGCAGCCACACCTACTGGTGAACCAATGAGGAGATGCGGATGCGATAAATGTGGGATATCCCTTTAATCAGGCAGAGCAGTGAGCCTGGTGTCTGATGTGTTTTGTTGAAGCTGAAGTTGTAAAAATAAAAACCTAATTCATAGGAAATGTGGAGACTCACGCTGGGAGGGTCGGCTGGGATCACTGTGACTGCTGTCATTAGACTGGTTACTGGACACAGATGAGACACTGGAGCTCCGGACGAAGCCGAAGGCGGCAAGACGAGCAGCTGGAAGGGCGGAGAAGCCCGGAGGACGAAGACCGGACTGGCCTGATTTCAGCAGGAGGCTTTTTGGGGTGGTTTCAGGTCCTGACCTCTTTTGCTCTCCTAGAGGAGGATAGAGAAACACACAACACAACAGAAGCAGTGACAGAATCTAGTAGAGCTAAAAATCTAAACTACTGACCATGCAACTTCAGCACAACTGGACAAAACTGAATTTGAATTTTTGGGATCCTGGTTTCATTCAGTCACTGCTGCAGTGACAGAGACCAGATGTTTTACATCTACGAAGAAGGATCTGTGTTATGCAGCTATGATGAGATATAGATGGAAACACTCAGCTCAGAAACTGCACATAAATAAGAGAGCACCACATGTGGGAGCGACAGAATCAGGGTTTATAATGTGAGCCGGTCGGGAGGATGTATAAGCTACACTGCTATGAAATGTTCTGCACTTCAAAGAGTTGAGGTGCCAACAAGCGAAGCCTCATCCATACGCATGGCAGCAGAAAAAAATTAGGGAAATCATTCGGCGAGACCAAGAAGCTTTCTGAATAAATAACTCCTCTGCAGCGCGACAGCTCAGAGGAGGGGATGTGCACAGCAGGGTAAAGCATGGAGACAGATTTGGAAAATCCTCGAAAAACCCCAAAACGTGTCCTAATCATGTAACAGTAAATATGTTCTTACAACATGCACACTTGTGGTAATCTATTTATTTCTTTTTCCAGGGATAATAAATCTTCAGGCTGAAATTGTTACTGATCCTTGTCTCACCTGCCACGTCCTGGTGTCCTGTGGTGGATCCTCTGGTTGTCTGAGCAGACTGGCCTGGGACCGAGGCCGACCTTTGACCCATCTGCTGGACTCTTGTCTTGGCTGCAGGCTGTCTGGTGACCGCCCCCAACCCCAGCTGAGGCCTCAGGGTCCTGGGTGAGCGGTACACACTCCCCCCTTCTTGTGAAACATGCTGGTGGCAGCCAATAAAAAACAATCAAATCAGTTACTGTCCCAATATCTATTCATGTCAGGTCATCTTCTGATTATAGTCAAGGTCTGGGGATGATAACACATGCAAGACTCCTGCTGAGGGTAAATAACATCATGGAAGATATAATGTTGTGTCTGAAAGGTTACAGTGTGGCTCTGGATAACAAACATCTTCAGGCCTGTGGAGGACAGGGTCAGGATGCACATGGAGGTCCAGGACATGTAGATAAGTTTATCCTCCACAGGAAGATACCTCAGACTGGAAACCAAAGTGTCTGCTTAATAAACTGCTGCTGAAGACACTCTGCAAGCTGCAGTTTCCATCAAAGGAAACAGGATGACACAGTTTTGATACAAACTGCAACAATAATCTTAAAATATTCCACTTCTATCTACAGTTGTGATTTAATGTAATTTTACCAAGTCTGCTATTTTGAATCAGAAAGACTTAGATCATATGAGAGTGCAGACAGTATATGTGTCAGCCATGTAAACCCACTCTACTTGACCTGCTAATCTTATGTCATAGTTCTCACCTCTTGGAGACTTTTCTCAGACGCCTCCTCATGAAAGCTGTCCGACTTCCCACTCAGCCTCTGAGGCACCGTGCTGCTCGGAGGCTTCATCCCAGCGACGGCGACGCCCGGAGGGTAGTACCCTGCTTTCTGCAGCTCCTGTCGGTATTTGTCAAACAGCAGGTTGGACGAACACAGCACCGGGGTGGATTTAGGTGGAGGACCAGCCTTTGGGTCTTTGTGAGCTGGTGGGCTGGAGTAAGAGGATAACCTCGGTGGGTGTGTGGAGGCTTCATGTGGGCCGTCAGCGACCTGTGGTTTGGTATTCTTCCGAACATACGTGATGATTTTTGGTCTGACATTTTTGGGTTTCTGCGGCGGAGACGATCTCTTGGGTTCAGACTCTTTCTGTTGAGGATTGACAGGTTTGGGGATGCCACTGCTCAAAGTGGTCTTACCTGGGGGTTTGACAGTTTGACCCATATTCTTATGAGGGGAGTCGCTTCGCTCCAAGCTCAGCGCCCTGATGCCCTGGACCTTCGCTGGGGAACCAGGGGGTCGTCTCTTGGGGGAACAGGAGGTAGTTTTCGGGGTGGTAGAAGTTGCTGGACGACTCGGGCTTCCCCACGGCTTCCTCCTCTCCAGACTTGAAGAGCCGCTGGTGACAGTGTTCTCAAAGGAGCCCTGCTTTTTTAAGGAGTTATCAAAGGAGAGCTGCTTCTTCAGGGAATTCTCAAACGAAGGCTGCTTCTTAAAACTCCTGTCAAACGAGTTTTGTTTTTTCAACGAGTTATCAAATGAGCCTTGTTTCTTGACGGCTTTGGGTTCGATTGATGACTGAGTCCCCTTTGTACCGGTTTTGGGTGGCCTGTAGTTCAAATCAGGGGTTTCGTCGGCTTGTGTGCTTTTATCTATTTTAGTCGTGCTTTCTTCGTGTGATGTTGTTGCTGGCGGTAAATCCTTGTGCTCTGTACCTCTCCCTGCTTTATTTCTCTGGTTATTGTTCTGTCTGTGCTCATCACTGACATCCTTGCATAAAACTCCATTATCCATTTGTGCCTCTGATACAAGATCCTCCGACTGAACCGTGGAATTCAAATTCACATCCACATCTTTCTGCTGTATTGTGCTTTTTTTAGCAAAGAGGGAAACATGGTCAGCTCTTTGAGAGGCCTTGTCTCTCTCAGAAATGGTGGCACAAGCTTGGGACGCCAGAGTCAGGTCTTCTGAGATGGTTGAGTGAGGACCAGAGGCCATGTGCCAGGAGTCTGTCATCTGGCTCCTGCCAACAGTCTCCATAGCTGTGGCCATGCTTGACACGGTGGACAGACAGGACACAAAGACGTCAGTTTCAGAGCTCGACTCAGTCCTGGATGCCTCTCTGCTCTCAGACACAGTGGATTCCCGCTCGTTGGCTCCATGCACGATGGACCTCCTCTCGTCCCTGCTCTTGTTATCTGTTGCCGGTTCGACTGTGGCTCTTCTGCAGGATGAGGGCTCTTCTTGAAGCTCCTTCCGCTCTGCAAGCCCAACAAAGTCCTCCCCGTCCTCAACCAGGTAAGCCTCCAGCTCCTGACACTCGAGCATCTCAAACTCGGCCAGCTCGGGGTCGTCACACTGAGAGTCCGTCCCCCAGATGATGACTTTGTCCTGCTCTGCTGTTTCACTGGTCAGTCCCGGCAGAGAGCCGGTGTCCCCAGTTCTCCCGCCGTCCTCCGCCCGGATCTCATTGGCATTGGCATCACCGTCCGCCAGCACGCCACCCCGCTGGTTGTTATTCCTTAACTCCCCCGCACCAAAGGGCTCTCCTCGCTCACACATTATGGAAACAGCTCAGAGTTTATGGCACCCTCAGGAGCACTTTGGAAATCAATCATCCATGGCATCAATTACGAACAAGTCTGTCTTCCCATCAAAGAGTCTTAGTGGCACAGCAGGGGCCGATCTTCACATGTCTTTCCAGTGTAACAGAAATAAAAATGTTGGATATCATTTCTAATTTGAGAGATGGGTCTTCATGACATGTGGGCTCCTCCTGTAGAAAAACAAATCAACAAAATGACTTGATGAGAAAAGCTTCAACAGGTGTGACTCATAAAAACAAGTGACATTAAGCAAACACATCAGTCTGTCACTATGGATGTTGCACATGTTTTAGAAGAAACAGGAAACACTTGTTTGATGTTTCAAAGCTTTGACTGAACTATTGTCAGGGAGCCCAGAATTTCCAGCAGCATCTCTGTGAAAAACACAGAACTATCATTTTTTCAACAAACACTCACAAAATAGATACTTTAAAAAAGGAAATTGCATTAAGAAATTAAACCTCGTGGATTTCTGATGGGGAAAGTGAATTCAGTGCTGAACCAGTAACACAGACTGTGAAGTATATGTGACAGAAGTGGATGAGACAGAATCTCATCCAGTCTCAGATGCTTTCCATAAACACATGGCTGCAAACAAAACTGGGGCAAACCTCAGCAGCAACCTATCAACTGGCAAAATCTTTTATTTTCTTTGCTAAAACTAAAAATTGACCCATTATCCAAGAAGGATCCTGTAAGAATTTGCAACCATAGAAAAGCGACTACAAAGGGAAGACCATTAACCTCTGAGATTGAAAAGAGAAATCCACCCACACTCCAACATTTCCATTAAAGCTCCTGCACTGATTTTAACTGGAGGTTACTAAATTTAACAGAAATATCTTGCAGCCACATCCAAATGAACTCTTCAGGAAAATAATATCTGCAGAAATGAATGAGAACTTGAAAAGTCTACATGAATTCTGCAAAATGAAAAATTCTGCATTTGAACCCGAGTGTCTCGACCTGTGAATGAGACGAGCTCAGTGACAATCAAAATGTTGGATTATGGCCTTGTAGGAAAAATAAAAGATTGTTTAACCATCAGCTGTTTTGTCACTGTCTCCTGATACAAGCTACTTTATCATAAACAAAACTCATTTTCAGCACTCACTTGCAAATTTTTTCCATCCACACTTGTGAACTGATCAGATATTACAGATGACTGAACACATGATGCCTGACATGAAGAGAAGCATCTTTTTCTGTCGTCCACTCAGAGGAGCTGTGTGATCACAACATGATGACACCACGCTGTGCGGTGGGGGGAACAGGTGGCTATTAGGTCTGTTCACTCCCACATTAGCTCTGAGCTAATGACCTCACCTTTCCAGTGTTTACATGTAATTAAATACACAACAAGCCACCTCTGAACTCCTGAGCACCACTTATGCTTTTTGGAGTTGTCTCCATGATGACCTTACTGCCTGTACCTGCATTTGTATCATAATTAGTTAAAAAATCTGGTTGCTGTGGTAGGAACTCCTGCAGACAAAATGGACCATTAGCCTCAAATCTATGAACCTATGAAAACTCAAATTACACAGATGTCTGACTGAGGGGGAAATAAATACCAGCAGCATGTGACTTTACTGAAATCAACAGGGAAACTTAATCCAAATAGCTTAAAAGTGTCCAAATGAATTTTAGGTGTGTGCCCATAGCTCAGTCTGACTCGTCACTGGAATAAAAGAGAGAGTTTAATTGCTGTGATGACCCTGCAGGTATTATCAGTCAGCAGATGCCCGGGCTGTAAATTGAAAGAAACCAGCAGTGCTCCTTTTCTGCCATTTTCCTTTCTCTCTTCAGATAAATGCACATATTAAAGGATGTGTGCAATTGACCTATTTTTCCTGAGTGGACCCTTGTACAACACAGAGAGCCTTGACAGCCGCTCTGATCTCAGGCGGCAACGCTTTCTCATAAAACCAGCCTGCACATGAAGCTCCCACCTCGACACTTCTACCTCATTATTCAACGCTGGTGGTCGAGTTCATTTAGTTCCATAAATGAAACTCCAAAAAAATCCTGTTATCACTGCTTTTCATTCATTATCTTTTTCTATTAATTTGCTCCTACCTCCTAATTTTAATTAGAATAAAGGATATCACACATGTATTATTTCAGGGGTGCAGAGGTTTTTCTTTTAACAGCTTCGGACATGAGCAGAGCTAAACTGGTGAACTCTCTGTTTGTATTGTTGGACTCATCTAGATCAACATGAACTGACTACTGCTCCACCTCATGCATTTGCTTGCAAATTGTGTCCTAATAAATCCACTTACATGCAGGAAATAGCATCTCATTTCCCCTGCTAAGAAAGCAAAACTGTTTTGCTGAGTGATAACAGAGTTTGATGCCTTCTAAGAACAATGAGTGGAAACTGTACCAGCTGCACACATACACACACTGGGTTTTCTTATAAACTTTGCAACTTGCACAGTCGGGCCTTTTTGCAGCGCAGACACTCGGCACAAAACGCTGTCTCAGCAGCTGCTCTGCAGAACAGAGAGCGATGCATCAGATCCCTCTTTACCTGCCTCTCCCACCTCCCTGTCAGATCTCACACACGACTGTAACGGTCACTGTTCAACCACATACAGCTACAAACTCTCTCTGGGTAACCAAGCAACCAGTGGTGTCCTAGTATGTTGCATGTTGCCTGACGAGAAATCAAGAAAAAAGCTGCAACAGGATTGTTTCTGCTGAGGCTGTAATTGCTTTTCCATCCCATAAATTGATTTGAACTCCACAGCAGTTCAGAGCTCACACACTGCAGTACATCATCATTCATCAACACAGTGGTGACACAGCAGATATGATTCACTTCTTATTAAGTTTTACTATTAGATTTTTAAAATTGAATCTAGAAAATAATGATAATATGAGGAATAAAGAGAACAGAATAGAATTTACACTGACAAATAATCTGGATTTCATTCAGACTTCTGGTCAGATTGCATCAGATTATGAGTTCCCTTCAGCATATGAAACCGAGTGTCCTTAATAAAAACCATTACAAAGAACATGAAACTTTTTATATGTCCTGAACTCCATTCTCTTCACAAATCTCTCCAGATTTCTCCAACACAGTGCAGGAAACAGCAGGATGATGCTCGTCTGACTGACAACAGTGCTGTGTGAGTACCCTGAGTGACTGCAGTGATATTCCTCACCAGCCTATTTGCCTTTCCCACCTACACATCACACACAGTGCTGCTGTACATTGAGCCTGTCAGTGAGCTGTGCACTTCCACCCCTTTGTTTTCTTCTAAATTTACGATCCCTGGTCGCCTACCCTGCGCGTTTTTCCCGGCTGTTGCATTGCCTCTAATGTTCCTGCGGTGACACCATAATGGCACAAGGGGGAATATGGAAATTTATGCTTGTCCCAACAACATGCTTCCCTGAGCATGTTCCCCATCCCCCACCACCCCGCCACCTGCCTCCATATGCAGGCAAGACCTTCGCTGGGGCCTCTGATGAAATCTGTGCAACCTTGCTGAGGCGCCTGTGTGAGTGTGTCGACTCAAATAACTTCCTCAGCGAACCAGAAGATCCCCTGGTTTTACCAGACATACAGTATCTGGAGCAGAGCACAAATCCAGGCCTTCATTTATCCACCAAGCTTCACTTGATGCTTAATCTAGAATCCTCATGAAATATTGAAGATGGATGAAAATGGAGGCACCACTGTAACTCCAATTTTAATGCTCCAGTGAACTTGACTTCTTTGTGTAAGCGACCACAGCTCATATAAGGTCGTCTATTGTTGAAACAGTTGTAAAGGCGTTCCTACAAGTAACTGCAAGCCAGGTACGGGAGCCACATATGTTAGAATATAGATCATGAATGTAAACTAAATATGTCAAATAAAAAATAAGACAATCACACTGATGGATAACCGAGGCCTCGGAGGCTGTGGATGCTGCTCACTGGTCACTGTCACATCTTACATAATGTTACAAATCTCAGGCCTCTTGGATGCACAGCACAAATCTGTCACATCACTATTACTAATGTTCATTCATTCTGCTCGTGCTGCTCGTTCCTCACGTTGTAGTTTCTAAAAATACTGTGAAGTGCATCAGCACACATGATCCCCAACCAAAAAAAACACAGAAAAGGGGAAGGACAGAGGTTTGCTGCTGTTAGGACACACACACAAAATCAAAGCTGAGATATAGATGAAAGAGCACCAATATACATGATCTGACTCCACACACACACACACACACACACACACACACACTACAGTGTATTAAGGCCTGTGTCCAGTAACACTGTCCATGTCCCTCCTCCCAGTCACCTGTGTCTATCTCAAACCAAGTAAAGAACCAGGAGCAGAGTTCAGCTGCAGGACCACTGGTCTTCATGTGATTCTCTGTCTGTTCAGATTCGCTCTGCTCTCACTGCTTCTCTGGGGGTGTTGCTCCTGACCCTGCACGTCCACAGGACCCGGCTCGCTCGCCGCTCCGTCGCTGCTCCGCCTCTGCTCCGCCTCTCGGTCCCTCACTTCCTGTTTTATCACGACCCTCCATCCCCACTCCGGTTTATCTGAGCTCTTCAGTAATGAGTGCAGGTTAACCTGTTAGTAAAAACAACCTGAGCTGGGGTCCACCTCAGAAACCTGGCCTGAGGACTGAGAACCTCTGGAGGAGCTCAGTTTCCAGGAGAAATCAGGTGGAAAAAGTTTGAATTCAGAAATGTTCTGGTTTCTTTCTGAAAGTTCAGGAAGTAGCAGCTTGTTGATTGGTCGAGCCGTCTGCTGTGTCCATACAACTGAAAACACATCATGTAGTTTTATTGTGTGAAGCTGCAGGTGAGAGCTTTCAGGGTTTGAAGCATCTTTACTGAGGTTCAGCAGCTGAGCCTCAGAAATGCTCCTGTTCTGTCTGTTTTAAAGTGGTTTGACTAAAGCAGTGGAGAGTTAGAAGAAACATGAACCGTGGACCTGGTGCATGATCATCTGCAGGAGGAACCAGGGATTTATGGTTTTACCACACAGTTCCTGCTCCTTGTGAAGGTCTGGAGATGCATGAGCTCCTCTGACAGTGATGTGTGGAGCAGCAGAGGTGCAGAGAGGAGGTCCACCTGTTTGTTTTGTTGGGGTAACAGTGATGAGGTCGGAGCCTCTGATCTTTGAGCTGCAGAGGAAACCTCTCAGCTCCCTCACGTCTCTGTGGTGAAGTTCAGTGAATGTGAAGCATTAAATCCTGGAGCAGGACAATCTGACGAGCATTAACGTGAATAAATCCTGACGTCCGTTCCTCCGTTCCCTCCGAGCTGCGACGGAGCTGCGACCCAGCGCCGCCTGCTGTGGACTCGTGCAGGCCGACCTCCTACACAGCAGCTGGATTTGAAGCCCTCTGTAACCATGGTGACCTGTATTGCTGACAGCCTCCCTCTGTATATACCCCTCACTCCTCCTCTTTGCTCACTGTCTGTTTCTGATGGTGCTTCACTCTCTCGTGTCTGCTTCTGTTCTCTCTTCGCTTCTTGTGTTGCCTACAGCCCGGCGTCTGGGCGTGTCCCAGGAGGTGGATCAAACTAAATTAGCCCGCTGACTTAATAACGCTAATCAAACACATGGTAGGTGTGCGGCTTGTGTGGTAGTGAACAAAGACCTTTAATCTGTAGCTGTGTCCGTGTACTAGCAGTCAGACCTTCTCTTCTCTGACATGACGTCTCAGCTCGTTGGCTAACTCTGATCCTGCTTTGTGACATGCCCCCACTTTAATACTGTGTGCTCGATGTTCCCCGTTACCATGGCAGCAGCTGCAGTAAACCAGTCTTTACTGCTGTAAACACTCGACCATGAACACACCCTGTGGTAACGAGGGAACATCAACTACATCCAAGTATCCGAGCACAGCCGCCTCCTCCTTTAACCCTCCCCCTCATTAAGTTATTTTGTGGGAGGAGTCTTGTCAATCCAACCCACTTTTTTTTTTAATGGACTAAAAAAATTTTGTTACTGTTGACATTTTCATGATGTCTGTTAATAAAAAAGACCTATTATTCAGAGCTGTGTTCAGTCTGTTCTGTGGGACGTGTTCGTCTGTTGGTTCACACAAAATCATCAGGAACTGTTTCAACCAATGAAAATCATCCAAATGAAACCTCAACTCGTATGTCAGCTGGTAATTTCTGTGACGAGGGGTCGTGACCTCTTCACTAAGACAGTTTCAGGACAAAAGGCTCCAGCTCCTGCAGGTTTCTCAGAGCTGGATCCTTGACATGAATTACTTCTGAGTCTGCTCTCAGGCTTGTGATTGGCTGACCTTCTGGAGAGCGCTGGCTCCGCCCTCTCATCGGTATGATACAGCTGTAACCTGAACACACAGTAAAACATTGGTTCATCTCGTGTCTTCAGATCTGAGAGAACGTCGTCAGCAGGAGGACGTCTGGTAAATACTCTTATTATTCTGACTGTGACTGTGCAGACCTACATGTTAGGTTTGAATATGTCTGTATTTTTATATAGTTGATAGTTGTACATGTTGCTGTGTTGACTCAGGGAGAATCAGGTGTGAGTGTGGAGCTGATGTCAGCTCAGCACCAGGGACAAAGTTCAGAGGAAGTATCTGCACCTTCATATTGAAATAAACCTCCTGATGCTGCAGAGGTTGTAGGTCTGCAGAGTCTTGACTGAATCCTCCATCTTTGGGTTTTACCTGAAGACAACAGGTGAGCACACAGGACTGTTTCCTGAATGATGAAGATGAAGATGATGTTTCATATCTGACAGCAGTAACTGCAGCGCTGTGGAGCAGACTGTTCAATCTACCGTCAGAGTTAAATAAGATGTTTCTTTTGTTTAGCAGTGAACAGCTGAATATATTTTTACTGGGATTTGTGTCCAGGGATGGATGTTTGTTCTGGGATCCACAGTCACGTCTGTCAGTAGGATTAAAGGATCGTTTCAGTTTATTGATCAGAAGTCGTGTACTGAGCACAGGACTCGCTCGGTGGGAAATACTGTGAGTGTTTAATAGAACAGTAGAAAACATGAAGTGAAATGTACAACGAATATTAATACTGACATTTAGTAAACTCCCACTGAGAACAGCTCACCACAGCGCCACCTGCAGGTGGACAAACATCTAACATGTATACAACATGAAACTTTACCCACAATGCACCCTGGCCACCAACACCTGCAGAGAACCTCTACACACAGCAGTCGCCATCTTGTGTGAACAGTTAGTCATG
>OOFC01045219.1:0-16541 GCA_900323345.1 Pseudochromis fuscus
TCTCTTCTCTTCTCTTCTCTTCTCTTCTCTTCTCTTCTCTTCTCTTCTCCTCTCCTTTCTTCTCTTCTCTTCTCTTCTCTTCTCTTCTCTTCTCCTCTCTTCTCTTCTCTTCTCTTCTCTTCTCTTCTCTTCTCTTCTCTTCTCTTCTCTTCTCTTCTCCTCTTCTCTTCTCTTCTCTTCTCTTCTCTTCTCTTCTCTTCTCTTCTCTTCTCTTCTCTCTTCTCTTCTCTTCTCCTTTCTTCTCTTCTTCTCTTCTCCTCTTCTCTTCTCTTCTCTTCTCTTCTCTTCTCTTCTCTTCTCTTCTCTTCTCTCTTCTCTTCTCTCTTCTCTTCTCTCTTCTCTTCTCTTCTCTTCTCTTCTCTTCTCTTCTCTCCTCTCTTCTCTTCTCTTCTCTTCTCTTCTCTTCTCTTCTCTCTTCTCTTCTCTTCTCTTCTCTTCTCTTCTCCATCTCGGTCATGCTGGTAACACTGTTTATGCTGCAGCCTCTATTCAGATACATCCTCCTCACATTTGGTTATCATTACAAATTATTTATTATTGTGAATAATAATTACAAAAATACATCACTGAAGATGATATTATTAAACTCAGTGGTGATGCACAATAACTTCATATTTCACTTCATATAACTCTCAGCTTCACTGCTTGGTTTTCAAATTTCAGTACAGAACCAGCCCCAGTTTGTGTCTCTCATGTATTAGCAATCATTTGATTCACGGGGATAACCACCGGGCTAATTAACTGCTGATGTCTGAAAAACTCAAAAAGTCATTTAAAATGTTATTCTGAAATCCTCATCTGGCCATGTGGATAAAAACATACTCGGTTTTCCACATCATTTTTAATCGATTTCTAATTTTGCACCTGTTGTCTAATCAAAACAAAGATGGTGGCTCATCAGCGGCCTGTATTACAACCAGGCATTGGATGACTGAAGTGTGTCTTTTTGTGTGCATTAATGGATGTGTGTGTTATGTCACATCTTGAATGGAGGGAACACAGGCTGTCAACAGCAACACAATCAAGACCTGTTAATGCACTGTAAATGGAGAGCCGTACTACTCTGGCTCTCTTGTACATGTGTAGACACACACACACACACACATTGGCACATTAATCTGTCTCTCGCAGCATGCACATGGTTCTCCACATGATGCAGATGTTAACAGTGGGATGGAGCGATGGGTGTGTGCAGAAGGCCCAGTTGTCGCTGCCTAATCTGATTACAGACGGCTTCCCGCAGTCGTCCTGACTGATGAAGGGCAGACATCAAGGGAAGGGACAGATGGACCAGCCGTGGTTGTTAACAGCTGTGGTTAACTCTGTTGTGTAATATACAGTTGTGATGTTTAGGAAGACTGATAGCATTGTGGGATGGTACAATCACCAGAGCAGCATGACGCAGCAGTTTGAAGCACTGGGGACAGAATTCATCCAGTGCATCCAAATAAGGGCTAATCTGTCATCACAGTCTCTCATAAATCAAAAAGTAATGATCTTTTACCATAAATGACTCTGTTAGTGGGGTTTCATAATCATCTGTAGTTCTGACCTGGTAATACCTCATATTTTTCCTTTATTGAAACAGGTGAGTCCCATGGGGAAAAACTCAAGAGAGATATGCAGATATAAAAAAACAACAGACA
Source organism: Pseudochromis fuscus (assembly GCA_900323345.1). NCBI lineage: Eukaryota > Metazoa > Chordata > Actinopteri > Pseudochromidae > Pseudochromis > Pseudochromis fuscus. Next base: position 1,647 of record OOFC01045219.1, read on the forward strand.
TCTCAAAGTTGCAGACAGACACAGAAATGGAGACAAAATACACTTAATAAACTTTAAACATTTACAATAAAAAAAACTTCCTATGAGTAAATGAAGGGGAATAAAGAGTCAGCTGTGCAACCCAATGTAACATCACTTTGCTTATTGTACAGAAAGTGAATCAGGAAGAATGAAGTGTGTTTCTGTCAGATTGTAACATGTTTCACCACTGATTAACTAAAAATAATTAAAAAAAATAAATCAAGTATTAGAGTGGCTTGTGCTGATTAACATCGAAGTTCATTATGTTTCCCAGCGTCTCCAGCTGCCCTCGTCATAAACTGACTTCACAGCAGTTTGTATAAGTAGCACGAGGAGATGAGTGGAGGCAGCTGGTGCTGGAGGAGCTTTCTAACACATTTGCACAACTTATAGAAAAATGCATCGACTGGAGAAACAGTTTATATGTGGAAGAAGTTGCAATAACAAAATTGTTATGTTGCTGCCTTTACACCTAACACACTGTTTTGGTTGCCACACTTGTATAATTTACCCTTCACAATAAACACTGTGTGTTTAACGCTAATGATGCTCCACCCACTTTGTTTACTCACTTGCTAACTCAGCTGCAGTACTGCAACACTTGCTGCTACTGTTGCTGCTCATGCACAGTGTCATAAGCAAACATTACCAGCAGTATAATTATGTCACAAGGACATCTCTTTTTTTTTTAAAGTTCAATTTACTCTTGAAGCCTGAAGTTGTGCTGCTGGCAGCTTAGAACCACAGCCTCTGTTCCCCACGGGTTCATTCCCTGGAGAGTGGAGATGCCGGGAATTACTGCCACACTTCAAATCAAATCAAATTAAAAATATTTGCTGCTCAGGCTAATACGCCTTATGTGAGCTGATGTCTTGGCTTTGTTCAGAGTGTGTGTGTGTGTGTGTGTGTGTGTGTGTGTGTGTGTGTGTTATGAATTTGGTATCTGGCTGTTTTATAGCTTTCTCGCAGATCTTGGAGACACTGTCATTGCTGTTTGATAATTTTCTATCTTATGCTGCTGCTTGCAATGTGCAATTAATTTGCATTGCTGGTAATTATGAATGACTTTCTCGTGGTGGATTAGCCTATTTTTCATTTGTTATTTAATGTGTGCGTCATGATGCTTTCCTGCTGTTAATGTAGTTTGATTGAGTATTATGAGTTTTAAGTCCTAAATTGGTGTTAATACACTTTTCTTCCCAGGTTGTGTTGTTGCGTTTCAGGAGGGTTTCTTCCAGTTTTACTGCGAAATATATTCTGTCACAGTTCAAACTCTTCAGCAGCAGCTTTCTAAAGGAGTTAAGTTTCTACAGTTTTATCATCTACTAGGATAAAACAGATTTTCTTCTCTGTGATCGTGGTTTTTGAGGTTGAGGTCAATTCCCTGCAGTCTATTTAAAATGCAGTGTTAAACTGTGATTCATTTCTTATGCATAAAGTATTCATTTATTATGATGACGGACTTTCTTTATCAGAATCTTTGCTGAGTTTAATGATAGAAAAAAGTTAAAGTCAGTGTTTAAAAAGAGTGTTGGCAGACGTGATGCAGTTGTATTAAAAGCACAACAGTCTACTCTTCATTAGATGTGATAGTCATCACCATTTCCTCAGCTGAGGATGATAAAAGCTTTCTCACTGTGTTTAAGTTTTAAAGACTGTCAGCAACAACGAATCCTGGGATTCAGACCGTCCTCGGCTCCACATTTCTGACTAATTTAGACTCATAAATATGAAGTATGCTTTCCCAAAGTGGCCTTTATAAATAATGATATAGCAGTGACTAAGCCTGTGTAATGTCCAGGGAGGCAGACCAGCTTAAGCATGCGAGGTGAAATCATGAGTCAGGTTTATAATTTGTGAAAATTGTATCTGAAAACACCAGGATAAACAACAATGTCTGACGTCTAAAGGATCTGAGACCATGCAAGCTAATTACCATAATTAAGTAAAACAGGTTTGAAAAAATTTCCACACTATTTATTTGTTCCCAGACTCAACATAAAAGCGAGCAACATAAAAGTTTGTTTTTGAGAGTAAAAACCTTCGATAAGCCTTTGAAAAAGTTTTCATAGTGTGGATTAAAAGAGAGACACTCATCAATTAAAATCCTGTTTGACACCCGGCTGCTGCTGCTTCCCTTTTGTGTGCTTACAATATGTGAGTGCTTTGAAGATTTGTTTCTCACATTGCAATACAACTTTTTTGATTCATCTGCATTTCAAACAAACTTGCGATTGTATAGCCACATTCACACTAAATAAAAAATGTCAGCTGCGTATATGCTTTTAGCGCAGAGTGCAGACAGTACATGTCAGCGTCGACGCTCTCCAAATTAAAACATGTCTGTGTGTGTTCATACGAGCAGGTGTTGCTGACAGGCTTTTATCTCGTCTGTGCTGCAAAGTGGCCAATAAAATTTAACAATCCAACATTCTCCTCTGTCTGCTTTTCCTCCATTGTTCAAGGACTTGCTGTTCTCCACTCTGTTGCACTTTGGTTTGTGTCTGCACAACGCCAAGTGATGCGTCACAAATTGTGGTTTTACCTCTGAAATTTTGATAAAGATCTGTTGACTCGCTCTGTGTTTCTTCTCTCTTTGTCTGACCTCACGTGGTCTGAGCAAGTGGAGGCATGTTGTGTTGCAGAGACGTTTGGCCGTTTCCCGTAATTACTGTTTTTATTTGGAGATCCTGACTCAATTTCAAACTAACAAAGGATCTTATTGTATAAACTGATACACAGAGCATCGGGTGACCAACGGTTACACCTATACAGAGTTGGAATCATATTTATTGTCTTGATCATTGTCTTGATCAATATTTTTGTTCCACTTCTTGTCAGAAAATAATAAACTAGAAAGCACCTAGTCGACCTCCACCAACACATAATCCAGCTGCAGTGAGGTTACAGACTGAACACAGTTGTCCTCTTGGAGAGAAATAGTAACATTATCTTGGTAGAACATGATAACTTCAGACTATATAAAGAAATAGACAAAGCAAACAGGCCTAAAAATGGGAGCCAATTCGGAAGTGAAAAAAAAAAGCAAAAAGTGAATTCCTCTGATCAGGGATCTGGTGGTCCATCTAAAAAAACTTCGGATCTTGAAAAAACTAAAAAATAAATTTCTTTAAAATGACAATAATTCATTTTTGAAATGGTCACATAAATGTCTGTTGACTGATTGAATCTGCTCCACACCTTTGTTCTTAGTTTTGAAATGTTTGCCTAATATCCGCAACAAATATCTGTGAACAGCTCTCTCCTTTGTTTCGTTAGCAGTACAGCTCCTGCTGAACGACATCAAATCTCTTTTATGTTTTAATGTGAAACCTTGTAATGCAGCTCAAAAAGTGTTAGTTTTCATACTTGGGGTTGGGGTTGTGCTTTAATGCTCTAGGCCAGATGATGCAGTATGGCACCATGATCTCTCCTCTGATTCATTACAGACTGAGCCAGTTTGTGTTTTGACATGGTCGACTGTGACCCCGAGCCCCGGTCTGTCTGGATGGCTGTTTTTATACCTGGCTGAGCAGCCCTGCCATTGGCATTTACCCACACATAAACATACCGACCAGCAAATCCAAAAAGACACACTCACGTGTGCATACACGAACCTGTTCACACACACACATATGCACACACACAATTGTGAAGATGAAATTTGACAAAAGGCGGTCCAGCTGTCCATTAAGTTTAAGTTTTATTTCCAGGTAACTGCAGTGCCACGATAAGTGTATTTACTTTGAAATTAAAATCAAGCTCTGACATCAGCAATATTAATTTTCTTATGGTGTGTGTGTGATGGTGGCTGTGTGCGGGCTGACATTTGAACAGTTAATAATAGAGGAAAGGCTTTCTCAGGGTAGACTAATGCAGAGGCAGGCGGGAGCAGTGCTTTGAAAAGTTAATTTAAAATATGGATGATGAAAATGACATTTTTAGCTCTCTCCAATATTGTGAAATGAGTGTTTATACGCATCCTTTCCTTGTTTGGTGTTGTCATTTTCAATAATGCATAGAATCACTTATGAGAATACATTTTTTCTACATTATTAAATTAAGGGAAATAGAATCTTGCATGCCAGTGATTTGCGAATTACAGACTCTTCTCTCCATTTTACACTTCATGATATCCAATTAACCAAAAAAAAGAGTTATATTGTTTTTCCGTTATTCAAAACTCAGCAGCTTCCTTGTTTGATGAAACCCGCTGTCTATTGTGTGACAGCGTCGTTCTCATAAATACACTTAAAATTGAAGCATTGTTGTCCGTCTCTATAAAATAAATAATGAAAATCTCCAACTGTTGTTGGGGATTATATAATCAAGATGTGCGACTTGTTTGTTGAATACATCGGCAGTTGTGAGTGTCCACCAAAGAGTGTGCATCCATGTCCTAGTTTTCAAGCAACTATTATTTTCCTTTTGTCACTTCTGAACCAAAACTTCTTCACAAAGCCAAACATTTTACTTCTGTAGAAATTTATAAGAAGAAATAACATGAATCCAATTTTTCTATTTATAAAAATCCCATTTGCGGTCCAAAAACTGCAGATATATCTTGCTCTCTTTGTGAGTTAGATGGCCTGGAAAGACCTCTGCTGTTTGAATTTTCAGATTGTATTAACAGTAAAAGGATGTGAGATTGAAAGAACAATACAACTCAGGAAAAGAGTCCATTTGGTGAGTACACAATATCAGGCTCACAGCCACACACCAAACCAATTTCTGTTTCTCTAAAACATAGAAACAAAAATTGATCAGTGTAAATTGACTGGATTACTGTTGCACTGAGTGTGGCACAGACAAACACAGATAAATGCCTCATCTTATCCATCCATCCATCCATCCATCCATCTACCCATCTGTCCATTCAGTCATCCAGCGAGACATTGCTTTTCCTGACGGGTGTTGCTCACTGTGACAGGCTTATTGACAGGCCGGAGAGGAGCTCAGGATTATGGGACTTGAGGACGACATGGGTGCCTGTCAGGCCGATGGGATGGGGAGGGTAAAGCTTCCTACGTCCTGTCAACAGACCGAACACACCTCAGAGGCATGAATGGAATCCACATGGCTGCACCTCCACAGGCCTTTCTGATGAAAACCAGTTCAACCAGTAGCACCTTTGGACCTGCAAGGTTGCTGTTGGATCCCCTTTTATTTATCTGTCTCGCTCAGCAGACAGGAAGATGTATGTGAATTGATTTAATTGCTTTGCTGACCTTTAAAAGGGAATGAAAAAGCTCTGAAATAAATTCATTTAATGGTTTAGCTGGTAAGCTACTGAGGAAGAAAACATTCTGTCTGTAAAATATCTGTTGTAAAAAGCTCAGGTTTAGATGGTGACTAAGAGGACGCACCTGCTGGTTTTTCACTGTAAATTGAATGAGTTGAGTTAAAAAAGTTCTAACTTTAAGGCCATTTCACCTTTTGTTGCAGCTCTATAGTTTCAGGAGGATGGGAAAGGATTTAATTCTGTTGACTTGTGTCCACTCGCACATCGATACATTTCCTAATTCAAAATCAAGGTAAATTTCATAATTTCAAAAATGTGTTGTGTATCATGCTGTAAGTTTGATTTGAGAGACGTTATAGGCCTGTTTCTGACTGGAACATGGATGAAAGATCACGTTATGTTAGCTCCCATCCAGAACATGAACTCCAGCCTGACAGTCCTGCAACATTCAGGACAGTGTTAGCCTCAGGTTATTTGTTGATTCTAATGTTCATATGTGAGTACACTTCAGCACACTTGTATGTATGTTGCAGCTGAGAGAGGAGCATCAACCTATGTCAGAGCAGGATTTATGTTTCTTGAGGAAACACCTTTTATAAAACGGACAAGATGGAGCAGCAGGTGTAGGCCGAGCAGCTGCCTTTGTTTATTGACTGATTATTCTGCTGGTTGAATTCCACAACGTGTCTGAACCACAGGTGTGGAGAGGAACCATTCACCACCACAAGGCCCTGCCTGCCTCTGTGCACAGGATGGGCTGAATCATCCTGTTTTGTAAAGCCAGCGATTAAGGCATTGGTATTCAGATCCACCCAGCCACACCAATGATGTTCCCCAGCTTCATATTTGAATGAAGCCTTTTCTTACAAATCCTTCTCCGGTCATCCTCCTTCTTAAACTCAAACATGTTAAAATCCTCTAAACAACAAAGTATCCCAAACCAACATATTTCTGATACATGCGGAGGCCATTCAGCAGGATGTGAGTTTTTAAAGCTAATTTTACAGTCATATTGTGGCAGTGGATTTCACTCTGCCAGGGTTCCAGTTTATGTCCGAAAAGCAATTGTAGCTGTGATAGAGCTTGATTTCATTTTCCAGCAGCAGCCAATGCCTTCTTATCACTACTTTCACTTTGACACCTATTATTATAATAGCTTTACACAGACATAGGAAGAATCCCAGCAGCCTGTTACCCCAACCTGCATTCAATCTACCTAAGCTTGGTCTGAAGCACTATCCCCATCCCACCCCATGTGTACACATTTAGTTGTTACTGTGATAAATTTGACCAAATGTAAACGCTGTAGATTATATTTTTTCCAAAATAAACAATAAGTAAACAAGCAAGAGAAATGCTCCTTTGTGGGAAGAGACAAATACATTTTTATTTTGACATTTTTCATGTCAATCATTGTTGTAATGTGTTGTTATTCATTGAAAACTGACATGAAGGAAAGGCTGTCCAAAGCTACCTATGTAATATAAATACAAAAATACTATAGGAAGCTACACAAAAATATAGGAAATCATGATCAGAAAACATTTGCTAAACAGAAGAATATAATTCAATAATTGTAGCACAAGCAGGGAAGAGTCATTAGGTCTGCTAACTCATGTCTGGATTTGCTTATTGTTGATACAAGACATAAACTACTAGTTATTCCAGTCCAAGTCTAACAGTGTAACAGGAAACCCCCAAGGAGCAATGACATATTATTCTTTTGCTTTATGGTTTAAAGATTAAAGATCTTTGTATTATTTTATTTATTAAGTGTCATCAACATTTAAGATAAATTTGGTGCATCCCACGTTTTTGCAGCCTGGATACGGAGATACTGTTCAGGTCAGTTTGACCTGGCAGTGAAAGTAGACACTACAACAGCTCATTTCTCTTCCTGTAAATGTAAAATATTTGACTCTAATCACATCTAAACACACAGTACATATTTCACTCCAGGACCAAGCCTGTAAAGTATGAAAAAAATGCAGATATCACAGGTACAAACTAATAAGGTACTAACATTTTTTGTTTTCATTTTTATTTATTTAAATGTTTTCGTTTCTGACAGCTTCTAGAGGATTAAACTGCACCAGGTTCAAATGACCAGGAACATTATTGTTGTTCATCACAGATGGATGTAACAGGATGGTTAAAAAGGTGCATCCATGTGGGCTGACAGTGTCCATCCCTATCAGACCTGTACATACAGAATGTGCACATAAAGCCAGTGGAGGAGAAGACTGCTACCAAGTAAACAGGGATGAATAAACAATGCAGGTTTTAAAACATTTACTGAAATCAACTTTGCAAATGTTGAAGAAAATGAGGAAGAAAATGCCATGCTGGTTTAGACCTCAGGAGCACACAACATGTGCGTTGGTGAGTGATGCTCAATGTAAACATCACCTTTGTTTGTTTACAAGAAAACTCCACATGTCATCTTTAAAGTAGAGACAATCTGCTATCAAACAGATTTAAGTCTCATTTTAATTTCACCTAATTATGCACCGTGCCGTGCAGCTGCATTATGTTGGACTGCACTTTGTTATAAAATGTCATTAATTTCTAATGTGTTCTTCTGGATGTATGATTACATAAATATATATATTTTAAGAAAGGAATTTCTTGTGGCAGATTGTATTTGTAGAGCTGAGAACAAAGAGAAAAGTTCTTTGTTTTCAGCAATTTTCACACAGTTACCGTTGATAAATATCAAGGTATTGCATGAGGGTTAGGAGGGAAAAATGTGATTAGGTCATTTGGCTGTTGGTAAAAGTTAGGGATAACAGTCATTTAAAGGAAAAAGCTCTAGCTTCAGGGACTGCAAACCCTACCAACTCCTGGGGTTGTTGAGCCCATCTGGTAGTTCATAGTTTCCATAAATAGATAACAAGTAAATATCAGATGGTGTGCCTGTTACTGTCATTTAACACTTCTGCTTGGTCAAAGACAAAGTCATGTGGCCTTTTTAACTGCTCTCACATCAGTCAATGAAGAAACATGAAAACAGAAGTATAAAAAAAAACCTGGGGTAAATGATCAAATTAGCCACCTTGGATAATAGACCCAGGTTTCTATGGCAACAGTACTGATACTGCATGGATCTGTGGAAGTCAAAAGTTAACCCGTGCTTGTTCAGATAAATCAGTCATCATGCAGGTTTTTAGTTGGCACTCTGAGATGGGTAGCTGTTGTTGTGATGACTGACCCCTGGCTACCCCCTGCCATCGTTACGCATCAGCTCTCACGCAGGAGCTCCTCCCCTTTTATCCGGGCGTTTATTCCCGAGCATTTCTATTATTGGGCTCTCCTGCATTCATCTGTCAGTGGATGCTCCATGATACGAGGTGGCAGGCCGCAGAGGCACTGAAGCATTTCCGCTCCAAGTGCCCTCTCTCCCCATTTCCCCTTTTCTTCTTCTTCTTCTTTTTTCTCTGCTATCATCCTTTTTTATTTGGCTCTGTTCTTCTCTTTTGCCCATCTGGCCTCTTCCACAGACAAGTGCATGCTGACACACATATTGTACACACATGTGCTGAGCTTCCACTCTCTCGCTCTCTCTCTCTCTCACACACACACACACACACACACACACACACACACACACACACAGACAATGGTGTTTCCATCACTTTAGAGGACATAACTTACATAATGTCCTGGAGAGTTACTTCAACTCCACGACACTGCTTGATGAATCCTTTCCCCACCCAACCATACCCAGACCTTCAAATATGTCTCCATCATACTTTTTAATGATTTACATCACAGAGTACATTCCCATGCTATAAGATTCTGGAAACACATGTATGACCACACAACATGAGTAATACAGGTACACACACACACACACACACACACACACACATTGCCACAGGGAACTTTGCTGAGGTATGTGTCTGTGTCTAACCACTTGCCCTGGAGTCAAAGAGTAGATCACTCAAGCACTGCCTGTGAAGAAGAAAACAGCGTCTCTTTTTTAACTCACAGCTCTTAATGCATGTTAACATTGTGCTTACATAGATGGGATGAAGAGCTGCGGGCGTGCACGTGCGTGTGTAGGTGGGTGAATGAACATGCCCACATGTGTCCTGGGAGCAAACAAAAAGCCAAGGTCCAGATAAATAGTCCATTGTCTGCTTCGGAGCTGGATGGGAGTGCACACATGTTGTTAAAGAAGTAGAAAGCTGAAGTGAATACCTGGATGTGCCTCTGTACTGTTGATTTAGAGGGAGGTGATATCCACCTCTGGTGAGTTTCTGCTGCTCTCTGAGCCTGTATTTCCAGATTCAAGACGTCTCATTTACCAGAAAATGTGAGCACTCATTTGTTCTTGTGTTTGGTGCGAGGAGTGGTGGAGGAGTATTAACATCATTTGAACTGAGCAAAATGCCTCAACTTGAATTCATCACTGGCCAAGGTTTTTATTGATTAGTACTCAAGTTTAAGTATAGAAGTATTTGATGTATTAAATGGTCTATAAAATGTTACAAATTACTGAAAAATACGACTAATTCACAAAGCTCAGCAAGCTTAGCAAGATATCATTCATCTCACATTGGCTACATTCAAATACATTGAATTTCTGTGCAGGTGTAAGTTCAGTATTTGGATTTACACACTGTGCTGTGGTCAGAATTAGATTCACATCATCTGTGTTGTGCAGTGAATATAGTCAGACAACACAGTCACCTTTATAATACTGTGTGTGGTAGGTATTCATATTCATTATGTGTGTTGGAGGGGGTCTGCCATCTGAAAGCTTTGCATGTTCCCCTGACAGATGATGATGAGAACATTGTGCACATGTTCAGGTCAGTAAGCAGCAGCATAGCAGCAGCATTCTCTTATACACTCAATAATCATATACAGTTGTTCAGGGCACATGTCAAGTAAGTGGACCTGAGAGAAACTATATTTGAAAATATACATATGCATTTTATTTTCAGCCTTCTCTGGTGCAGTATTGAGGGTTTTAGTATTATGAGGAAACATATTAATTCCAGTTAATGATGATTGCATATGACTTTAAATCTTTCTAAATGAATTACTACAGCAGAAAGAGGCACATACTCAATTGATATGGGCAAGTTCCCGAGCATTTCATGAAACCTGACTCTGGTATTGAATAAGAGGATCTCTTTTCATATGATAATGATGATAATAATGTTTATTTATTTTTCACAAGGTTGCAACAAGCCAAAACCAATTTCACCAGCATTGGAAAAAAATGTTATTAAAAAAAGATCCTAAATTCATTCAAATACATTTATAAAACAAAAAGTCATTTCAACGGCAATGAAAAAAGTAGGGCTGTGCAACTAAAACAAAAAAGGATTGTGATCTAAAGTAAATGGCAGTTTAAATGTACAATGGCAGAATGTATATATGTTGATAATGTAATTGAAGCATATAAAGTGAACAGCAGAGGGCCATTGATGGAAGTTTGGTGAACACTTCAGAGCACAGGAGCCTACAGATCAGGACATACAACCAACAACATCTGAGAAAGTCCTGTTTGACAAATGAGATCTAAACCAGTCTAACGCAGGATCAATAACACACTCCAGTAAAATGTAACTAACTCTGAAAAACAAGGTAATAACTTCAGGCTTGATATGGAGCCTTGTGGTACTCCACAGAATCTGCTTGATGAGAGGAGGACACATTATCACTTCTGATGAAGGCTGGTGTATCAGTGTTGGGCTCAGAATTTCACAGGGAAAACATCTGAAACATCAGCTATCACAGATCACTGCCTTAATGAATCTTGGCATTTTGCTAACTTAAAACTGTCAGCTTAGTGAAATTATTGTCAAACAATAATCAGGCATTCAGATGCTGAGATTTCTGGCTTTAGTTATGTAGGAAGAATAAATTAAAACACATCGTGCGATGCAGTTTATTTCAAATGGGTCCAACTAAACATGTGATACATTGTGAGTTATGTGGTAGAAAACTACCTCAATCTTGATACTCCACACTAGAAAGTTCAGAAACAGTTCAAATATAAGAGCAATTTTTGTTTCATATCACATAAAACTGCTCGCCTTAATCTAAAATGGCAGTCTCAGCAGAGGATCTTTTTTTTCTTACGGTGAAGATATTTCCCACAAAGTTTGATAGTTATCAGATATATCCTTCAGTGCTGAAAAAAATCTCATCTCCATCTGCTCTGTCAGGCTGCTAAGATCCTGCGGTAGATTTCACGTCACGTACAATCAGCATGCTTTGAGCCACCGGCTCACATTCACTCTTTGAAGTAGTCTGCTATTCCCTTCCCTGGTCCCTTCTCCCAAGCCAATACTTTAGCTCCCTCAAAGCTGTGTTTCCATCAGTCCCTGCTCGTAACTGGGGCATGCCTGCAATTGTTGTGGAGCATTTTCTACTGAATAGTGCTGAGTTTTGTGATAAATGCAAACATCAGGATTTCCTCTTACAGTATGCGTGCAGTTTTGCACCTCCCTATAATGTCTGTGTGTACATGCAGACCAAAGCCCAGAAGATTACATCCCCTCGCACTCCTGCACTGAAAGATGATAGATGTTGATTTGCATAGCAACAGGCCGGGATTGACAGGCTTTCTGTGTCTGCACTGTATATGTGAGGGGGATTGTGATTTGTGTTCAGCTCTTGAGAGGGGCTTTTCCCATGAAGGGCTTAAATGCAAAATTGATCTGTTTACCTCACCATCAAACACAGAGCTGGTTCAATTGGAGCAAACTGAAAATCACTAACCAGTTACTTGGCTTTCTCTCTTTCTCTCTCTCTCTCTTCATGAATGATTAGATCACTTCAGTTAACAAGCTTTTATGTAAAATCATTTCCCTTAGAAATCATTCAGTTACAATGTAATGTATTTGTTTTTTTGAAAAAGAAATTCCTGCACATTTATGAAGATAAAAGTGTTATTATGCCATCATTACAGCTTTTTGCTGCTAAACAAGTAGTCAACAAAAAATATGCAGCTTATTTAATAATCTAAAATTAATTTTAGTCATTTTTCCTCAAAATACCAAACTTTTCAAAGCCCTAATTTCACTATTTTCTGTTGCGACGATTTGCTTTGTTGTCCCTATTTCATTTCTCTGTAAAATGGATATCATTGGGGTTTGGATTGTTAGTCAGGTAAATAAGCAATTTTATCTTGGATCCTCAACAATCTGTTGTCATTTTTGTACATTAAAGAACTAATGAAATATATTCAGCAAATGAATCAATAAAAGTTGCTGTTACAGCTTGATATTTTCCTTATTTTTAGGCCTTTTTGGATTCACTTTGTTGGTTGCATAAAATTAACAATTTGATCTGCTGATTCACCTTTTTCTTTTAAAAATGATAGTGAACACAATAATCAACAATGAAAAGAGTCTCTACTTGTAGCTCTATGCTGTATTTTATGTGAATATACATATTAACACATCTTCAACCTATTGATCCGTGTAGAAATAGGTAACACTTTTTCTGAAGTCGTGAGTGAGCATCGACTCTGTTCAGTCCGTCCATAATCACACCAGATTTTATTTTTTTCCTATTGTCTTATTGGGCGTCTAAATCACAGCTGGCCTATTAGGACTGCTCATCCATCCTGGTGGACACTGGGCTTATTGACTTGTGAGACTCAGTACATGACTCGCATAGCATATGTGTCTAATAGATTTGCAAGGCATCATTTCCAGCTCTGGCTGAAATAATTAAGTTGACATTCTCTCCCCAATGCAATTAACAGTGAGCGCTGTCCAATCTGTGACCTGTTAGATGTTTGATTTCATGGACTGCGCTGAACATTACAAGCCCAGGATGCAGAGCACTTCCTAACAGGGGGCCGTATGTGAAACTCATCAGGGACACATGGTGTTAAGAGGACGCTGCCTGTGAGGCATATCTGGTTCACTTAGCTCATTTTCTTGAGGTGCTGTGGGCTCTGCTTGCTTGTGTACAAATTTCTGTCACAATGCTGCACTGTTAGTGTAAAGTAGCTGGCTTCCACATTGATTGTGCTTTTGAATGTATTTAACATAACTTAATAAAAATGTTGGCCCACCTCTTAAATTCATTCCTGTAATATGTTCTGAAAAAACAAAAATCAGTGTAAAATGTTTTATTCAGTTTCTTTTTGTTGTGTTGATTACAGAAATCTGTGTCTGCGCATCTGTGACATTTTACGTGTGTGTCTGTGTGCGCATGTGTTACCTTGATGTACAGTAGATCAAGCAGCTCCTCAGATCAGCCTGAGCGGCTGAGAGCAGGATGCTGTGAAATTCAGATGCACCATGTGCTGGAAGGGAGGCAGCCTCTGATGTATTTTTAGACGGGCTAAATAATGAATGCCTGAAAAGACTGCGAGGACCCCAGCTGCCAAACCTTTCCCTTTCCTCTGTGCTCACCTGTTCTTTTTGTACGTTCCTTGAGAAGAAGGGCAAGGAGGAGGGCGACGCCACCCTCACCACAACAACCTGCTGCCTCTGTCACTGGCTGTCACTTAAAATGGCAAAAGATCGCTAATGTGTCTCATCTGGATTCAGTCGTAGAGACTTTGTTACTTGTTTTTAAGCTTGTTATGTTTGTGAAGATTTTTGTTGTGTTTTTGTGTTGGATAGTTGTTCATCAGAGTTTAGTTTGAGTTTAATTTTCTTGGTAATTTTCAAAACACGAGACAAATCACAACACAACAAAAATCGGATTTATCTCTACACAAAGTATGAAATATAATTGATTGATGAGGATTGTGTTTACTTGGTATTAAAATTCAACAAAATAAATATACAACTCTAAAGCACTAAGAGAGCACAAACCTCTGCCAAAGGCATAACCAGGATGTACTGAGACTGAATTCTGTTTCCCTCTAAGCACAAACATAACATCCTTGGCAGAGGAAACTATTTCATAAACAGATGAATTGTTTAAGTAATTAACAAAGTAATCAACAGTTTAAATAATCAACAAAGTCAATGTCAAACATTTGCTAATTTAAAATATGAGGATTTGCTGGTTTCACCTGCTTAGATAAATTCTACATTTAGTGTCTTTGAGTTTTAAACAGCTGATTGAACAAAACAAATAATGTAAAGATGTATCTTCACACTATGAGACACCGACGTGGGAATTTGTTGCTGATATTTTTTACACTGGGTGACTAACCACCCGGTACTGAAAATAATGACTACAGTTACAGAGGCAGGTTTCTTTATGCATTGCATTATTGCACCATATATGTCACTGCAGATTTGCTCCTCCTGTTTTGTCACACACTCCTGTTTTAAACAACCCTTGAAGGGATAAGTCATTATTTACTGAGTGGTTGTGGCATCTAGTTCATTTTTTTCCTTTACCATGGATACAGCTACCTAGTCTCTATCAGCGGAGCTATTTTCAAATACAAAATTGTCAAGTAATTCCAATCAATCAAGTTGCGCATCACCATCACAGACAGGCCAGCTACAGAGTGATGGAGGATCAGACTAGAAAGATGCCACAGACCTCCGGGCCTAGTGAGGGGTAGATCCATGAAGAGAGATGATTAGGGAGGAATGAATGGAAGTGTGTGCGTGTGTGTGCATGTGTGCGTGTGTGCGTGTGTGTGTGTGTGTGTGCGTGTGCGTGTGTGTGTGTGTGAAAACTGTGCCCTC
>OOFC01045230.1:0-16812 GCA_900323345.1 Pseudochromis fuscus
GTAGATCAGGCCTTCGTGGTAGACGGGGGTGCAGTAGACGCGGCGCTGCGACATGGGGGGGAGCTGCTCCCAGTACAGGGACTTGACAGGACTCACCGCCATCTCCTGCACAGGCATGTCTCCAGGACCGAGAGGAGGGGATGCACCATCACACACCGCGGCAGGGAGGAGGAGGAGGAGGAGGAAGAAGAGCAGGAAGGAGGAGAGAGCAGAGGGAGGGGGGCACGCGAATGTGGAACAAAAGTGAGTGAGAGCAGGAGAACAAGCAGAGATACCAGCTTGTATCTGTCTGTTTGAGTGACCGGCTGAACTCCTGTGTGCAGAGGGAGAGATACAACAGAAGGATGGAGGGATGGAGGGAGTATGTAGGGATGCTCGTAAGTGAGAAGAATGAACAGAATCAGGAAAAAGAAAGTGAGAAGGAATGAGAGTCACTCACTCCTCGGCCAGATGTCACGACTCCCTCTCTATTCAAATGTTTTATTCATCCAGCTGTTGGTGTTCTCGAGCAGCGAAGCCATCTGCCCTTCAATCCCCTCTACTCCTTCCTCCTTAGTGCTCCTCTCTCCTTCACTGCTTCCTCCCACAAGCAGAGTTGGTTAAAGTTTTGGCTTAAGTATATTCCAGAGGGGTACAAAAAAAAAAGATGCTTGAAAAGGGTGTCCCGAGGCTTAACACCTAATCCCACAAAAACCTCAAAGTCAAGAGTGGAGGAGATGAAAAAAGAGAAAAAAGAACAAGAGAGGAGTGGGCACCAGATCAAAGACCAGGAGAGGGAGAGCTAGAGGACACTGACCTTCACCGGTGTCCTGATAATCCAGGGGAAAGCCTTCACGGCAGAGAGTTTTATACCTTCAAACAAAAGGCAATTATTCAGGGCCACCACTCCCCCGCACCCGCCGCTCTGCACTTAATGGTGAAAAAAAAAATCCTTGATGATTGAACCAAAAGTCTTTAAATGAAAATCTACGGGAGTGTAATGACTGCAGGTCTTCCATGCATTTTAAGAAAGATTTTCCTCCTTTAATTAAACAAGAACTCCAAATCCCAGTGCGACCGCTTTGTGGCTCGGTGTCAGACTGCCTGCTTCCTGGTGGCTTTGGAGACGAGGATCTTCACCAACCTGGAAGAAAAGACAAGACAGGATTTAGATGTAGATTTGGAGTACACAAATTAAGAGCTAGAATGACAGTTTTAAATGAAAGGGGGAAAGAACATCTAGTTGTAATGCTCAAGAGGTGTATATTTGGGGTGGTTGTATTCAGAGTAATCAGTTAGCAGGCTTTTAGAGGAGGAGGAGGAGTGCTGCTTCATTTACCGCTGAGACAATGCAGCTTGAGTAACACATCAGTTTCACGTGTGAAGAATAATCAGACACCAAAACACTGCGGTTTATATTACTTCAGCAGTGACAGTCTGCTAGTACAACTGCAGGTCTTCACAGTACAAACTCTTACATGTATGACATAGTCCAGTGCAGGGCCTTTCCAGGTTGTGTGTGTGTGTGTTAGCACAAACTGTGACCTCTGCACACACCAATGGTTCACCCACAATAGGTGTTTTACCTTTTAACAAACACTCCCTGTGAAAACCAATGTAACCAAATAAAAAATCTTTCTGCTGAACACATATGGAGACTTAAAACACCTGAGTCTGAGAAACATCTTTGTGTTACCAGACTTGTATAATTCCATTCAACACAATGAAGGCAACAACAAGGCAAAAGATAAAGTCCACTGTTTTGAGTTTGAAAAGGGTTGAACATACACAGTTTCTTTTAAGCTGGGAACACATTTAACAACAAACTGAAACATTCAACACATCTAACAAGTGTGTCCACCCACTGGAGCAGATTGTAGTCTTTGATAGTCTGAGAGAGGCACACACCTAAGGACTGACAGTACAACACACATAAAGACTGCTCAGTAACATCTGGACATTCTACCAGTGAAAGACCCAACATCTTTTGTACCAAAACAAACATGGACGCCACGGGGCTGCTGCAAACAGCAGTTTATTGTCAAGGTTACTAGTGCTAAAAACAAACAAACACAAAAACAGAGCTAACAGGTGAAATCGTGGCTGGAGAGAAGGACTCTATACTTACACACAAAGACTTATAGCTGAAAAAATTATGTTAAACTTTTCTTGATCCAGGGCTGTACTTATGTATAACAAGAATATTGTGTTTAAAGAGACCCAAGCTAAAACTGTGTATTTTAGATGGAGAGCTGAAAGAGGTGCTGCAGTACAGCAATGTAAAATATGAATATTGGTTTTTTTGGAACATTAAAACATGTACATCTAAATCATCAATCTTCTATACCCACGTATTATCCACTTGGGTTGGTGGGGTGAGGTACACTCTGGACAGGTCGTTGGAACTACAGTTAGTGTAGCTCTGTCCTGAAATCCCTCAGCGCCACTTACCTTGTATTTATTCCAGTAAACTTATCTTGTATCTATTGGTATTCCTACCACCACCAACAACAACAACAACATGGCTCCAGACACAATGCAGGCAAAGCAAGTTACTGTCCCTGATAGAATTATGGGATTGCAAATGGATTTAAAATCTAATCAACATTTAATCAACAAAGCTTCAAATTTATAAATGGAATCTGCTGATTTCTTACTACAGGTTGCCTCTGAAATCTCTGAGTCAGAAGAAGTAACCCTGTCAGGTTTGAGTGTAACAGCGTGACATTCATATTACCATGCACGTTAAAATCAGACTCACATTCATGCTGTAGACAGCAGAGAGAAGTGTGCTTGTGCAGTGCAGTGTGTGTGTGTGTGTGTGTGTGTGTGTGTGTTGTGTAGACGCAGCAGGAGGTGAGCTGCACAGTGGCCTGAGGATTGACAGGGATAGCGATGGCATTTAGCAGGTGGGAGGAGAGAAAGAAAGCAGCACTATATGTGTCTCCATTCTGCAGCATCTCTTCTGTCCTCATCCTCCAGCTCACACTCACACTATATAGTAATGCTGTATATTCATAATTAATGATGCCTTCTTCTTCTTAGTTCCAATTAGTGGTCTGAGCCCTCAGGACACACTGACCTACAAGTGAAGAGCAATGGAGGATGAGGTTATTGTCGCTGTCTGTGTCTGTCCAGAGCTTTATCACACAACTTGTAATGTGTACCATGAGGCAGAGCAGCTGTTCTCTTTTTCTGGGATTTAAAACAACAGGTAAAAGCAGCGACCCATGAATTCTGACACACCCGGTCTGAATACAGCGTTAGACTTAAGGCTACCATAACTGTAGGTGCTTTTGCCTTTCTGACATGAGCCTTTACCTTTAGTCACAGATTAGAAAGTCTGCAGACCACCTGGAACCCGTCATGTTTTCTGCTTATGTTCAATATACCAAGCAGCACCTTGTCCGTGATTATGTCATATTGGTTCAAACAATAGATAAACTGGTCATTTTCAAAATAAGAGCTGTTTATGAACATCACTGTAGGATCCAAAAGATGGCTGGACTGGAGATGAGCGATCAAGCTGCTTTCAGATCTTGGATACTATGGTTTAACAACATTTTCAGGTATCCACACTGGGATCAATACTATTATAATTTAATGTAAGTAGTTATTAGAGATGTTGTATTCTCTGCTCCAGGTTGTCAATCTCTGGGTGAGGAGTATGTCCACATGTCCACACGCAGATTTTAGTATAAATCCTTTAAAAGCTTGCAATGAGATCTGGAGCAAAGTGAATTAAAACATTCAAGTTGCTGTGGTACATTTTAAATACAAACTCAACACTTCATTTCAAATTAAAAGTCCTCCAGCATTTCAGTGGATAGAAAACCCTCACTTCTTCAGCAAGGCTTTTATTGTGAAACATTTGATGCCACATTATATTCTAATTTATTTACCATTGTTACCCAGCCTGTAAATCCATATGAGGAAATACAGTGCAACACCAACCAAACAGGGAGTCATGTCAGCCTTATGAAACAAATTACTACAAAAATACCAGGGAGATTGCTTCGTTTGGTGCATATTGGATCTTGATGTTTGCTGGTAAGCCTCAGGAGAGGAAATCATGTCTACTGCTAACCTTAAATTACCATTTGCTCATTTGCTTACTAATTAGCGGCCAAGTTAATAATTAGTCCTCAAAAGTTACAAAATCCTGCTCTCAAATTACTTTAAAGGAAAAGTTCAGCATGAAAACATTTAAGTCATACACAAACCGAAATGTAAAACATGAAAATATGAGATATGTTATCATCTGACCCTCAAGTTCAGGTGAACAAATTAATGCTGCTTTAAAATAAAGGACTCACTGATTAGATCTGTAATGTCCAGGAAGTGTTTAAAAAGGCAGCCCAGTAGTGACATTAGGACTGTCATACAAAAACATTCACAAGGTTTTCATAAAAGCTCAAATATGCCTGAAACGTTTTTTTATGGTCTTTCAATATTACAGCTATAGATTTATTTTCTATTCCTTTAAGAAATTGTACTAAAACGATTCTAGCATTTGTCTTTGTATCTGTTTTATGTGTATGTGGTTGTTTTCAGTGTTGAGAGCTCTGCTGTGCTGTAGCATCCCAATAACTATAAAGCCAACTACATAAAAAATATCTCACTTTCTATTATTTATCAGTGTTCTATGAGTTTGGGAGGCAACCTCCTACAAACAAACTCTGCTAAGATGGGAAAATATGCGGGTACTAGGCAGCGTGGTAACATTTGATGTGAAAAATGTGGGTTAAGTCTTGCTACTAAATTTAACATCTGAAGCTTGTCACATCATAAACGGTTCACCCACACCCTCACATCTCCATAAAGGTAAAAATAAGAAAAAGCCTTCCTGAGCATCTCTATTACACCTATTTTCTAACAGAGATGGCAAACTCAATATTATGCAGATGTATTTGATTTAACTCACAGTTCATTACTGAAAAATACCATCATCACTCTCTTTATGCTCCTCTTTGTTCTTCTCTCCCTCCTAATGTTGAGCACGACGATCCCAGAAATAGGTGACCGAAGTATGATGAATTTGTAAATTGCCCGTGTCGAAGCCGCTGTAGGTATGTCGTTTAAATATCTAATTGAGCAGTTTCATTATATAACACCAGTAGGTACACACCGTTCTCCCAACGCTCAGCTGCTACAGATCATTATACTCTGTGGTTATCAGCTGCGAACGGTGTCATGTTAGAGCATGCATGGCAGATTACAACCAGGACTCCCTGGGGTGCTCCGTCCCCACTAGCAACACATGCTGACAGCATAATACATGTTGGTCTAAATCAAGCCTAAAACAACAGCTAAATGCAGGGAATCAACCACCGAGAGGAAGGAAAAATAAATTACATTTACAGCTCTAGATTGCTGTAGGGATTCCTGAGGTCTGTTTCACCTCTGTGTAAATGTTCATATCTATTTAATTGGAACGGTTTCATAAAATCACCGACTGAACTACAACACTCTGGGACAACAAACTGCCACTATGGCATAATCCATGTCTGACCTCCACTAAACTGTCACAGATTGTAGACATTATCACTCTGTATGTGTGTGTAGATTTTCAACTAAATCGGTTAAGATGTGATAAAGTTGTGAAGTTATTACATGTTTACCCATCATAAGATATTTCTTGGATTCTGGGATTTTATTCAGATGGGAGCTAGGCCATGAAAAGTGGACCAGCTTTTCCTCTCACAGATTGTTGGAGGAGATGGGACTTTGACATTCAAGTCTACATGTGTTTTGTGGACTTGGAGGTTTACGACCATGTTCCCTGTGACTGACCGTAGGAGGTGCTTTAGCAGTACCAGGGTCACTACTGCAGGCCATCCATTATGCATTAAGTCAGGCTCATTCACTGTGGGAGTTGGACTCTGCCAGGGCTGTGCCTTGCTCCCACTTCTGTTTGTAATTTTCATGGACAGGGTGTCGAGGCACAGCCAAGGTCAGGAGGGCACTGTGTTTGGTGACTTGCTTTTTGCTGACCATGACGTCCTTCTGGCCTTCACACGGATGTCTCCAGCACGTACTGGAGCAGTTTGCAGTGTGAAGCAGTTGGGATGCAGATCAGCACCAACAAGTCTGAATCTATGGCTCTCTCATGGAAGAGGATGGCATGCCCCCACCAGGTAGAGGGAGAGAAGTTACCTCAAGTGGAGTATCTCAGGGTTTTTAGCCATTGAGCAGCAGCAGTAATGCAGTTACTGTACCGGTTTGTAGTAGCAAAGGGGTAGCTGATCCATATCATCTATGAGTTGATCTACATCCCTACCCTTACCTATGGTCATGACATTTGGGTAGTAACCAGAAGAATAAGATTGCAAATACGAGCCATAGAGTTTCTTTGCTGGATGCCAGGTCTCACCTTGTGTGATAGATCAGCCATTCAGGCAGAGCTCAGAGTAGAGCTGCTGCTCCTCCACATTGAGGTGGTTCGGGCATTCGATCACGATGATGCTTCCTGGTTGCCTCCCGATGGGTGTTTAACAGGCATGATCAACTGGGCAGAGAGCCAAAGGTTGACCCAGGACTTGATGGAGGGATTCTGTCTCTGAGTTGTTCTGGGAGCAGCTGGGGATCCCCAGGAGGATCTGGAAGTTGAAGAGGTTTTAGAGGACAGGGATGTCTGGGCTTCCCTGCTCATCCGACTGCCACCACAACCCAGATGGAGGTAGTGGTTAGTGGTATAGAAGATGGGTGAATGAAGGATCTCATTGTCTGAACTGTTCATTAGTAATACCCTGTCTCTCAAAAAAAAAAAATCCATGGAGATCTTTTTCTATAATGTCACAAACGGACAGAAAAACAAATCAACAGACAGAAACCCAACCTCCGTGGAGGAGGTAATGCATTTTTCAGTCATGTATCTTTTATGTAAAGTATTGCTTACTATGTACCAAGACACTCTTAAGCAGAAAATATGTCCCTCTTAAACCCTGAATATTAACATGTTTACATCAAAATCCTGTCCACAGCAGCCGTAAGTAGAATGAACTCCAGGGAAAACAGTGGAGAAGGCATACAGATAAGGAAGCACCATAAACTGCAACACAAAGGTTGATGGATATATGTATTTACAATTCAATCCTCACGGGGCCCTTATCTGTCCTTGCTAGCATCAAACAGTGACAGCTAAATGCCAGAAAATCCCATGATACCAAAGAGCCACTTCAATCTATCACTGATTGTACTCAGGGTATTTTGTTTGGTGCATGAAAATGGTTTTTGTGACGCACAGCTGATCAGAAGATATAGAAATGTTTGTCTTGACGTAGTGATAACAAACAATTTTAATAAAACAATATATCAAATGTCAAATGAACCTGTCTGTGAGTTCCCTCAGCTTAGAAAGCTTTACAGTGAGATCAAGCTAACTCTTTAGCTGTCTAGTCCAAATTTGTAATGCTTTGGTTTGATGTCACCATCATATTAACGTCATCATTTTCAACCACACCAAGCACATGTAGCAACTACCTGTTTAACAGGTAGTTAATGTTATCTAGTAATGTTAGCTAGCTAGCTAGCTGTGGTATTTTGTTGTGTTTCAATAGTTCAGCCAAATTGCTCCAAATGTTTGGTCCTGCCTACATATCCCGGTTTTGCTGGAAATATGTCACAATACAGAAGTTGGATTCTCTCAAAAAGCCGTTTCAGTGCAACTTTAATGCTGATCCTTCGAGGAGACAGACACTCAGCTCGGGGAGCTGCAAGAATCCAAAGATAAAAACAGTCATAAAAAACAAAAAAATCCCATTACGATAGATTTAGTCTCCACCAGGCACTCCTAAATCCTTTCTGGGCTCAGAACCAAAACAGGACATTTACTCTTGTCCTCTGGCTTGGCATCCTGTAATATGCAGCATAAACTGCAAGGGAAGGACTTCACAAAGGTTGGCCCAAGGGTCTGAGCTAAGATATAAAATATAATCATCTGCTGGGAAACCTCCCGTGAGACAACAGTAACTTCAGCGGCACACTGCCAAAAACCTCGTGGGGATACTTCTTTCAGTATAAGCCCTACAAAGTCATTATGCTGATGCTGCTGTGGATGATGGGATGGGGACAGCTGGAACTGTTCATTCATGAATGTATGAATATGTCACATATTGGCAATTATACAAGATTAAAATACCACACAGAGTCTCTGGGTGACGGACCTATAGGTCAACTTACTGTATTCATTAAAAGTTAACACCATACTCTATATTAAGACTAGAGAAACATAAACAAACACTACTAAAGGCACTCAGCAGGTTATGGGATACTTTACAGTAGAGAGTGATTACTTGCTATAGAATAATTGCACTTGTGCTTCAGTGCTTTATTTTACAACTAACTCTCGGTACATTATAAAACTGCTACTAAAAAAACATTAGCCACTCAATAATGTTTTAAAGGAGTCTCCAAGCCTGTGTTCAAAGGTTATTCAGCGAGATGATAACCACAGAAACCCTCCTGACATCCTGGCTCCAGTGCAACAACAACAGAGCTGTAACCACTGAGCCATAAATACATCACTTCTGATTGCAGTTCAGCCTCCAGCCAGCAGTGATGACTTAATTACAATAAAGATGTCTGGGTTTAAAAGAAAGAAAGTTCAGCTGGTGTACCCCAGTGTCAGATCGCTACACCCCCATCACATCAAGTTCACAGAGATTGAAAGGGAAAAAAATATGGATGTTACGATTTATGTATTTCCAGACCTCTGTGGGGTTCAGTGTACAGAGGTATGGCTGCTGCAGATAAGCCGGAGCCGGTCGTTGAGGTCTAACCACATGACACAGGTGTTTGTACCAGCAGATGCAGAAAATACCAACACTTTGTAGAGCGACTGAGGTTCAGTAACGTTTTGAATCTAAACCTAAATCTGAGTCACAGAAGTTAAAGCTGCACTAGTTACAATTCTTAACCTAATAGTGGATTTTGGTTATTATACTCATATGACAAACACTGGAAAGTACTGATTCCTCTCAGATCTACAGAGGGTTTTAGCCTCTTTCTGCTCATTTTACATTCACTGTCACACACACACATCCATACACAACTGAGCTACCATGTGCTAGCTAACATCAGGACCTTAGAATTTAGTGTCTTGCTCCAGGACACTTCAACATGTGGACAGGAGGAGCCAGGCATCGAACCACCAACCCATAGACTGTAAAGAAATGGATGAAGCAACTGGCGCTCAAAACTGTGGGACAGCAGTGGCTCATGATTGGTAGTTTTATTTCTGCTCCTCCCAGTCATTGTCGGTGTGTCCTTGGGCAAGACACTTTACCCCCCCTTGCCCTGTACTAATGTTGAATGAACGGTTTGGTGGCGGTTGGAGGAGCCATTGGCGTGAATTGGAAGCCACGCCTCTGTCAGTCTGCCCCAGGGCACCTGTGGCTAACTTAGCTTACCACCACCGGTATGACTGGGTGTGAATGAATATATATATCCTTTATATATATCCTTTATTTAACCAGGTAAAAAGCCTTATTGAGATTTGTAATCTCTTTTTCAAGAGGGACCTGGCATGGCAGCGGCAAACATGGATAATGGTCTCTGTAAGTGCTTTGAGTCTGGCACTCCAAAAGTGCTATATAAATTCAGACCATTATTATTAGTATTATTATTATTATTAGTGAAGGCAATGCAAAATTGTAAAAAAGTGCAATACTCGCAATGACCACTAGATGCTGGCTCCAAAACACTCTGGCTCCAACTGATTTCAATTCCAACATCATAATTTTCAAACCTGAAATATTCAGTCAATACATTTTTCCCACAAGTCATTCTGATGTCTTTAGTTGAAGTCAACTCTTCTTCTCAGTGATGTGGTCCATCTGACAATAATTTCATCATTAAGTAAATATTAGGCTTCAAGAAGAGGAAGATTTAGGGGTGTGGTTAGCTTGATTGACAGGGCTGGTTTCCAAACAGTGTTGAAGTTGTGCTTCATACACATTGGACAGTGTCTACGGGTTCAAGGGTCAGACCCACTTCCTCATCACTAACTTCTCCAAAAACAACATGGCAACGGTCAAATCCTAATCTCCTGGTTTCAAATAAATCAGCAAGTGACATCATTTTAACTTTGTCCATTCTATATACAGTCAATACACCAAAATAAATATAAATATGCACTTCAAGCCAAGTCTGAGTATGCTGATTAGTTGTGTCTGATCTTAAACTGGTTGCCAGGCAATTTGCAATTAGCATTAGGAAACATCCTAATGAACCTGTATAAGGGCAGCAAACTTAAGCGACAAGCAATGTTTAAAAAAAAGACAGAAAAAAGCCATATGAAAAGAGAAACATATTTTCCTTCCAAGATAAAACCTCTACTTAATGAGCTTTGATGGAAAATATATATATATATATATATATGTGAGCAATGAGCCAAGATGAAAATACAAGCTTTCTGAGGAAACATTATAGTTGTGTAGGAATAATAAAACACTGTATAGTAGGAGTTCATTAAAGTCTGAAACATTCTTCTTCTTCTTCTTTTAAGAAACAAACCAGGCTACATCTAAACATGTATTCTTATTGTTTTTGACTGTTTCTCTTTTTTTCCCCCAAAAAAAGCCAATTAAGCCAATTGCATTCAATGAGTCATTTTAAGGTGCATTTACAAGGGCACACTAACGCTAGTGCTGTACATACTACAGAAAGTCACGGTTCCCTGAAATAATCGTGGTGACACAACAGGATTCATTTTGATTATCCAGAGGAAAAAAACAAGTCCGTTACTAAATAAATGATGTCACTTCATAGATGAATCACTGTGGACCAGCTCATACAGAAGCACAGAAGGTCAGTTACTGTTAGATCCCACTGTGTCAAAGACTTAAATTATGAATAAAGGTCCCCGCTGTGAGCCGTGTGGAACAAACAAACACTCGCCGTGCATCAAAACCCCATCTAGTGGCCTTCATGTGGGACAAACATATTGATGAAGTATTCCATCTGTGAAGTGTCCATCTTACTGTCAATCAAATTTTGGTATCACAAAAACCAATCAGCCTTGAGATTCACAATGCCAGCGAGGGGCAGAAATGGAGGACAAGCTTATTGTCGCAGTCTGTGGTCGTCCAGAGCTTTATGCCACAACTTCTTTCAGGATAAAACCAAGACAAAGCACAGTTTTCGCCATTTTCTGGGACTTCCACAACAGGTAAAAAGCTGCAGGATGTGTAATATTGTTCGTTGTTGAGGCGAAAGAGGCGGGGCTTGCATTGTGTGGCCATCAGTGGTATTGCACTTTTTAAGTCTTCCACACTGGCCTCATTTTTGAGACCCGGGGGCTATGTGCATTTATTTATACAGTCTTTGACTCCACTACAGCATCTCTCAAAACACACACATTATTAGATGATTTACGCATTAGCCGAGGGTGTTATTGGAAGACCATAGTTTTTAACTGTTCTGTGGGAGGAGCGCACTTCTTTATACGATATAATCACCGGGGGTATAATGAGTCGCCAAGGACCTGTTTGTCAGTGAGTTTCTTGCAATTATCTCAAACAGCAATCAACAAATTGTAGGATGGAAAGCATGCAGCTGCAATAAACAGACACTGTCGTGTGTCTGTTGGCTGCAGTCAGGTTTCACGCAAAGCAATGTAAAAAAAAAATGAGAGAACTAACACCTAAATGTGGCAAGCTTCACAATTGAACTGTTGCTTTTCCTGTCCCAGATGTCTCTTATAATCAAAACAATCACGACACGAGCATTTCTCCAGTTTCCAGAATTCTCTGAAATTGTTGAGAAAGATTTTGACAGCTCACATTTCCTTTCATTGCACATTCTCATTGTGGGAACAGCTCACAGCGAGTGAGAGATTTGTCTTGCAAATGTGTAAATATTAAAGTAAGAATGTATCAGACGGAGGCGACCGGTTGATCACAGAGCGCCGCGAGTAAATTTCCCCCGACAGAACGGCGTGGCAGCAGCAATAAAACTCTCACTGGCTCAGGCCGTGCTCGTGTTTTTATGTAGTTGTAAAACATGTTCTTTTATCGCACACGAGTAAGTGCCTCTAAGTGCATTTAAAAAAATAAATAATGGAGGAAGAAGTTGCGGAGACGATGGTGATCATGCAGAGATAAAAAGGAGGAAGATTAAGTCGGTGCTGACATCAGAGATGATTATCATTGCTTGAAATGTAAATGCTGGTGAACAATACTCCCAGCGGATTGCTTGGCATCTTCATCCAGCTCATGTCTTTGAATTTTATTTCCTGACCATCTAATGGGAATCGAGGTGAATCGTTAATTCCCGCCAAGCGAATGATATGAATTTCAATCACTGCAGAGTGACTTGATTCAGAAATACCCCTATGAATGCTTAAATAGGAAACTGAGGTCAGGAGATACTGAGAGTTTGAGTGACACATGCACATCACCTCACTGATAGACTGCAGCGAATGTCACAAGTAATTACAATCTCATATCTCAAATTTACCAAACCTCAGATGTTGAAGTGAGGGAGCAGCAGCGAGTCATTTTAAATCAATAAAGGAAACGAAGGAACAAGGTTTGTTTATTAAAGAAATGCAAATCTCAGTCCCGCAGCAGCACAGATGGCTGCTGCATTGTTAGTTCAAGAGACAGTCAAAGAGCATCAGAGCTGTCTCTGTACAAGTAAATCTCAAATCCTCAAACGTGATAGTCAATTAAAAGCTGAGTCTCTAACAATGGCCGGCGGTGTGATCAACTTGAACAGATAAAAATTGGCCCTAATAATTGAATACCAGCTAGGGGAAAAACAAGTGTGGGTAAGCTCCTGATGCCTGTCATGTAATGTGCACACCAATTAAACATAGAAGTTCATTTCTACCATTTCCATTTAATGGATTCCCCCGGATAATCATGCTAATCTAAAGGCATTTGGTTCTATATTGGTCATTGGGAGGTGAACCAGAAAGTTAAATGATGGACCCTGTGGGAGGATGGGCTACATTCATCTTATTACTGTCATTGTGTGCTTTTTAATGATGTTTCACCAAGGAAGAAAAACAAGAAAAAAAAAAAGCATCAAAGTCTGTTGCTCTGTTAAAAACGCCTAAATTAATCTCTTAAGACTCTTTGTTGTCGAACTGCTTCAAAATATAGTCAGTATCAGCTCCACACCTGTGAGGCCCTGTGAACCACCCTGGATTGTATGAATAAGATATTGTTGGGAGCATTTTTGAAATACAATAAGCCTCATTGTCCCCATCAGAGAGTGTATATTAAAGAAGGATGACGCTAACGTGACATCACACACTGGTTTGTGGACTTGCATTTTGAATCACATGCCATGTTGGTTGTTTGGAGCCAGGAGTGACCATATTTGGAGAAGGGAGGACTGAGGTGTCTGAGACTGGAGTTCAAACCACCTGTAAACCATTGGAGATCAGAGCTGTCAATCAAACTAACCACACCCCTAAATCTTCTTCTTGTTGAAGCCTGATATCTACTCTAGGATGAAATGATTGTCAGATGAACCACCACATCACTGAGAAGTAGACTTGACTTCAGCGAATGACATCAGAATGACTTGTGGAAAAGCATGCATTGACTGAATATTTCAGGATTAAAAATGTCAACATTTAGATTGAAGTCAATTGGAGCCAGATTGTTTTGGAGCCAGCATCTAGTGGCCATTAGGAGTATTGCTTTTTTTGCACTTTCACAGTTGCATCCTATTTGATACTGGGGTGCTACATTTTTCTATATACAGTATAAATACTTAAAGATATTCTTTTGTGACCTACCAAGCATTTTGTTTGAAGAACAGTAACTTTTTACAGCATCTGTGAAACCTCACATGCTTCTTTGAAGGAGTTGCTCATGTTCAACACAGCTGACTTTGAAGAACATAATTCAAAATGTGTGATTCACTGATGAAATTGAATAATAGAACAAATCCAGCTGCGTGTGTGAGCTCACTTGTGTTTTCTGCAGCTCTTTGCCTCGGGCGAGAAGCTCTAAGCCTCAGTGAATGAAGTCCACAAGCCTCTTTGGTGTTTTTTGTTTGTCGTTTTCATCTTTCGCTAACGGTTAAGACTCGTGGTGCAAAGGAAGTTGGAGGATTGAGGTGCGAGTTAAGAGGATAAGCCAGGCTTGCATGTAGAGGGGAAAATACGTTTCTTGAATGTAAGCTTCATTGATTGTTTAGATCCTCAAAAGAAAGAAATGAAAAGTGGTGGTGGTCCTCACTGGTGACGACGTCCTGAGGCCATTTCATTAACAGTCGTCAAGTTGTCTGCAGGTCACAGCAAGGTCGATAAGGAGGAAAAAAAGGTCTCCCTTCATCTGCCTTTTCAGAATCTCTAATCCTCCTCCATCAGCCTTCAGGCTCTTCACCGCTTTTTCTGCAGATTTTTATATGAGCGAGAAGTTGGCGAACACAGAGGCAGTGCACTGTACTCGCATCTTTAGACAGAACAAGAAGCTTAGAGGTTTAGGCAGGAAGTTTAGCTATTTAAAGCAGCACTCATGAACTTTTTTGTAACTAAATATAACACAGGAGAAGCAGGCTTTCAGCTGAACAACAAAAACAAAAAAGGAAAGAAGAAGAAAAAAAACTGAGCTGCAACTTATTACAGCAGATAACAGGACTGAATTTTGTCTTTTTTGTAACAGGGTGTGGGTGGGAGTCAGGTCTGAAAGCTGATTGCTCACAGCCTGTTAGTTAAATCTGATCACAGGAGCAATCACTGAATCAATGATCCCATCGAATCCCATTTTTTAATATTCAAACTGTCAATTATTAAACAAGAGAAATTCAAACTCCAACAACCTGTGTGTAGCTCACAGTGGATAAAACCAATGTGATAAAACTTTGAACACTGAAGCTGCAGCGCTGGTTATATAATGTGGTTAAATGAGGGAAAGTCAAAGTCAAGTTAACACTGTTACAAAATAATATGAGAAGTAAAAAGTGTGTGAATAAATCACCAGTTGTTGGTGTGACTCTATTTCCCATTAATCCACAAAGTGGTTAGCTAAAGTTAACTCTTCTTCTCGGTGATCTGGTGGTTCATCCGAAAATCATTTCATCATTAAGAAGATATGAGGCCTCAAAAAGAGGAAGATTTAGGGGAGTGGTTAGTTTGATTGACAGCTCTGACCTCCAATGAGACCAGTGCTAAACTTGAGTCTCAAACATTGGACAGTGTCCTCGGGTTCAAGGGTCAGACCCGCCTCCTCACTCCTCAGTTCACACTCCAAACAACCAACATGGTCACATTCAAATACCAAACTCCCAGCTGTGAACCCTGAGTCCACAAACCAACAGGTGAGGTCACGCTTGTTTTGTCCATTTCTTTATACAGTCTATGGTTAACTCTTTGAATGTCAGGTCACCAACTATAAAGCTAATTGTTAACTCTGTTGATTTGCTAACAATCAGGCTAAAAGGTAGTAGTTATGAATGCACTTGTTTATAGTGAATGTCTGAAGAAAAAAAAAAAAATTGAAAAGTAACATAATGACAGTGAAGCTTTACTTTGTGATGAGTAATGTTTCCTGGTTGAACTTAATGCTTCAGTGTAAAGTAACAGATAAAAACACAGACTCATTTCACCATAAAGGAAAATGATTAGGGATATAAAACAGACCAATTAATGCATTTCTGAAGCTCTGTAATGTTACATATGTTACATGTTCACAAACTAACAGGTTGAACTGGAAAATAGTGGCATTAAAAGACCAGGGTCTGTTTTTTTTTTTTCCCTGTGCTTATTGTTTTTAACTGAGGTTATGTTTTGGACCTGATTTAGTTGTTAACTTGCAAATATTTCAGCAGCCTGTTACTCTCTCAGCAGTGTTGTGGGTGTTTATTTATTGTAATTCATTCTCTTGGCTCATGTCGATCCTAAAATCTTCTGAATCTGCTCACTCTCCACTGCTTCCGTTTACTATTTGTTACCTAACATCTCTCCTCAGCATCACATACTCGTTACACTTGTTTAAAGCCAGAGCAGGAAGTTTAACAGTCGCTCACGAAATGCAAAAAAAACTAGTAAGTTGTTGAACTATAATCATAGCACTGAGTTATCACAGAAGTAACATTTGAGAGCATTTTTTACTTTAACCTCAGGTGCAGTCAGATGAAGTGAGTAGATGTGTTAAAGCAGGACAGAAGTGGAGATTCTGTCTCTTGCTCCTTCAAAAATCCTACTTCCATCACTGTTTGTAGTACAAATGAGTGCAGAGCTATGAATAAGTCAGGACGGTTGGACCAGGATCAGGTCTCACTGTCCTGTCTGAGACTCCTGTTTGAGAAATGCCTCTAAATCACAAATGGATGGATGCTCGTGTCTGATCCTGATGAGTCCTCTCACTATGTGTTGTATAATAAAGATATAATACAAACATTTAATGTTTGGTATTTTCTGACATTTTACTTTGAGATTTCACGCTAATTGAATTTAAAAAGCACTCCATGATATTTTGATAAGCCTTTTCCTATTAAATGCTAAATTAATTTGAATGTGTTTTATTCCTTCCACTGAAGCAGTTTTTGGTACTGATATAGTTTATTTTGGCTTCTGATATATTTGTTATCCTACTTAGATGATAATTGCCAAATCCCTAAATGACTTAATGCTCATGTCTGATGACTGATTGTAGATTCCTTGATGAACGATTGCTCATCTTTTTTCTTGTTCATCTCAGGGCAGCTGTGGCTCAGCTGGTAGAGTGGGTTGCCTTTGAATCGTAAGATTGTGGGTTCGATCCCCGGCTCCTCAAGACACTGAACCCTAAGTTACTCCCACTGGTGGCTAGCGCCTTGCATGGAGTTTATGAGTGTGTGTGTGTGAATGGGTCATTGAGTTGCCTTGTGAAG
>OOFC01045231.1:6709-23495 GCA_900323345.1 Pseudochromis fuscus
GATGTGTCAGTGGTGTTTTCTACCTCGGTAAGAGTGTAACAAATCTCAGCAATTTCCTCTGGGATTAATAAAGTGCTATCGTATCGTACAAGTCATATATCTTATCCTATCCTATATGCTATCGTATCGTGACATATATCGTACCGCATCGTATCATATCATATCATATCCTATGTGCTATCGTGTCATATATCGTATCATATCCTATCATATCATATCCTATCTGCTATCGTATCCTATCGTGTCATATATCGTATCGTATCGTATCCTATCCTATCCTATGTGCTATCGTATCCTATCGTGTCATATATCGTATCCTATCCTATCCTATCCTATCCTATGTGCTATCGTATCCTATCGTGTCATATATCGTATCATATCCTATCCTATCCTATCCTATCCTATCTGCTATCGTATCCTATCGTGTCATATATCGTACCGTATCCTACCCTATCCTATGCTATGCGCTATCGTATCCTATCGTGTCATATATCGTACCGTATCCTATCCTATCCTATGTGCTATCGTATCCTATGGTGTCATATATCGTACCGTATCCTATCCTATCCTATCCTATCGTAACGTTGTTATACCACAGTATACTGGATACAAGTGTTGGCAGGAAACAGTTTCTGTCAAGTTTGACCTCATGGTGGCGCTGTTGTCTTACTCTGAACAGCTCATTGTCACAGCAGCATGATGAAGCAGCACCTCGGTGTCAGGTTTAGTGCAGAACAGCAGTCATTATTTATTTAAATATATTAAAGGGTTTCGAGAAGATTAGCTAAACAAATGTAATGTATCGGAGGCTGCTCATTACAAAGAAGTCGTTTTTGTACCATTCATGAATCACATAATTTTAAAGCAGAACCAGAGCAAGACAATGACAAAAGTACCTTGGGGGGAATAACTGTGTGAGCATGTCCCTGTAAATTCCCACTGACTTCTTAAAAAAAATAATGAGTTAAAGATTCACTACTTAAAGTTAGTCAGCATCTTCACTAGTGAGGGGAAAGTCCCTTTGGGCAGTCATTCTCTACACCTTGACATTGTTAATTATGAACATAAATTTAGCTTTCCTCTGATTAATGATTACCTAAGGAGTCCACATGAAGAAAGGCAGGCAATTAGTATTAATCATGTTTTTACACTGTATTTTATTTCACGTATTTATCTATTCTTGGTTATTATCAGTCTTGATCTTCCATCTCCACTTCGCCATCAGCCTCGCAACATCTGGTCGCTGACAAGTCCTTTCTGTTTTATTTATAACCGCACTGAGGGGAGATGCACAGGATGTGTGCACATGCGACACAATCAGAGCAGATGTACCTGTGCAAACAGAACATGCGACAGATCTCCTCACTGTGTCTGAGCCGGGATCAGATGTATCTTTCTGAGAGGTAACTGCACCACCCAGAGGGAACATTACAGTACTGATGGATGACTGCTGTTTATGTTGAGTGCTACTCAATAATATTAAGATGTTGCTTCATTAATTGGAGAAGGTTTCAGCAGGTTATCACCACTGAGGACTGAGGGTCACATCCCCCACAGTATGAAATACAGTCATTTTTCCCAGCCGGTATTTGTAATTAAGAAGCTATTTTTTTGTCAGTCAGTGAGCATCGCAGCACTGCTGATGCACATGGTGAATATGAACCAGTGTATTACTGCTGATAATGAACACATCTGGTGTTCGTCAGTGGAGGAGTTACACATTGTCACCTTACCCAAAAGCTGAGATCTACAGAAATGAGTCACTGTAAATCCAGCAGGTTATTAACTGGTCTGCTGCTGGTCCAAGCTCTCACATACTGGCAGGTTACAGCTCTCTGTGGTGCCCTGTGTGGTCTGTGCTGAACTGAACACCCTACATGTACAGTAGCCATTAGCAATTAGTGTTTTATGTTAATGTATGGAACCTAACAGCAAAGTAAAGTGTGTGTTTGTGTGTCCAAGAGTGTGGTGAAATGTAACGACCATGTTTTCTCAAACAAAAGCCGGTATTCAGTTAAAAGCCGGATCTCAATCCTGGTCAGTATGAACAAATACAGTTGGAGAAAACAGTCCACAGGGAGCAGCTGTTTTCTTCTCTCAGTGTTTACTGTTGTTAGGTTACAAAAACTGTCTTGTAGCTTTTCCATGTTGCTTATTGTAAATATGGAGTCTCTGTAACCAGGTCCTGGGAATGGCAGCAGTTCTCGATGTCAGTGACAGAATCAGTTTTTCCTGTTTCTTTTACGATTGTCAGTTGACAGTGTTTAGTGTTTCTGATTGGTCAAGACTGAAGGATCATTCTTTATTTTAAATACTTAGAGATCTCAAGTTGAGAAATATTTTTTTACATGAGTTGTAACAGGCTAACATTTCATGATGCTATCGGGAAACATAGGGTTCAGTGTCTTACCCAAGGACACTTCAACATACAGACAGGTCGGGGACAGGAAGAACCCCCAACCAGTTACTGGAGAGTTACAAACTGCCCTAACTCTTGAACCACAGCCTCCATTAATGCATGTCTCCCCATCAGGGAATCAAACCCCGGACTTCCACATGACAGGTGGAGATACTGTCCACGATACCAACGGGGACTGTTGAGCCCAGCAGCTCCAAATGTTGAACTATTACTAATGAAAGAGTTGAGAGTTCAGCTGTGTGTGTGTGTGTGTGTGTGTGTGTGTGTGTGGTTGAGTTCTTACAACAGTACTTCATATAGTTTGTATTCAAAAAATCTGTCAGCACAAAAACTCCTGTTTGCAAATATTTCAAAATAAAAGCCCTGTGAAGAAACAAAGGGTTTTATGTACTTAAGCACTAGTAGTGGACTTTTATTTTGAAATAGTTAAATGTTGAGTTTGTATTTTAAGTGTAATGCAAGTGTTCACACTAAAACATGGTTACACTTATCAAACGGGTGAAATTAGAAATAAAGTCCTGCCTCAAGGACAAGCTGGCCTCAAACAGAGGCCAGACACTTTCTATTGTTCAGATCAATAAAGGCACCAGCTTCTATTAAGGATTTAGTTCATTTATTCAAGAACAATTTTGATTAACTTTACTTGTGTATTTCCATTTTCTACTACATTCTACATCCACATTGTACTTTTTACTGCAGTACTTTTATGTGACATCTTTTTAATGTGAAAATTTGGAAAGTATAACAAGCTTTCAAAGTACAACACATAGTTACAAATTACAGCAGTGTTTTTCCTCGAAACTTCTCA
Source organism: Pseudochromis fuscus (assembly GCA_900323345.1). Classification (NCBI taxonomy): domain Eukaryota; kingdom Metazoa; phylum Chordata; class Actinopteri; family Pseudochromidae; genus Pseudochromis; species Pseudochromis fuscus. Next base: position 9,937 of record OOFC01045231.1, read on the forward strand.
TTTTGTTTCATTTCAGTAAATGTTCAGTGCTCTGCTATCTCAGCACAAATCAGACTTAGAGAGAAAACTGAAAACAGATCTGTGTATGTGTTTGTCTTTTCCTTCTTTTCTCATTAATCTTCTGAATCCTCAGATTTATCTGCTTTCCCTCTAAATAAAACTGGATATAAAGTATTTCAAACTCACGGTAACATGCTGCCGACACTGATCCTCCACTGTTAATCATCTACAGCTTCTTCCACCTCGGCCTACAGTTCATCTGTATGCAGAAACTCGACCTCCTACATTTATTAAGATAAGTAGTTTCATTACACTTAGTGATGACTTCTGTTTGTATGGTAAAGAGAACAAACTGCTGCTCAGGTCTAAACGCTCCAGAGGTCCCAATTAAAATGTTGACCTTAAAATATCGACGTGGTGTGCTTATATAAAAGATAGCCGAGGGCTTCTCAACTATTGTTTACTATTAGCCTGCATTAGCTTTCCGTCAATGCTCGGGCCGCTGTGTGGCTCCAGGCTGCAACACTGCTGGAAAAGCTCTGTCAGCGAATGCTAGATATTAAATATGTAAGGCAACACAAAACTCCAAGTATAACTGTATCCAGTCATAAGAAACCAATACTCTTTGTTTGAGATTCTGAACTAATTCTTGTATTTCACCAAAAAGTTTTTTTATGCTGTCATTCACGTCAATAACAGGGCTAAATGACATGTAAGAGTTTTATAACTAACTTTGCAAGATGAAGGTAAAGCATTTTACAAACACTTTGCACAACATCACCAGGAGACAAAGTGAAAGCAGCAAACGTGAGTCATTCTCAGTCTGCTGAGCCTGTTGCTTGTGGATCTTGATGGGTTTTTCTATGTGAAGAACATATTGCTTCACTGCTGGAGACATTACATTAGTACCAGAAAGGACTCCTCATCCCCCTGATTCCAACACTTGTTGTGGACCAAACTGTTTAATTAACTTCATTACTGTCAGACATGCAGCCGACTGTGGACTGTTTACAGAAGCAGTTACTTCACTGCCACTGTCTTCTGGTCTGTATTGCATTTCTACAGCTGAGTTATAAGGCCATTGTAAATACAATCATAATGGCAATTTTATGCAGGATATGGTTTAATATTCTGGTGAGAAAAAAAAAGCACATTTATGCAATAAAAACTCACAAATTCACAAGAAATAAACTTTATTATTTTCTGAGTCACAAATTTATGACAAAATATTAAATGTTAATATTTCTTTGGTTGTTGAACCACATGTCTTCACTGTACAAGGTTCAACCACAGATGCTACATCCACCTACAGGAGCTGACCTGAGTAACTGCAGCAGCATCAGGACACATAGGGTTCAGTTTGTTGTCCAACAACATCCGAGTCATAGCCACACTTACTAATGACCTAACTGATCTGTAGTTTGCAATACAGTTTTGCTCACAGCCACCATATCATCTTCATCACCATCATCATCGAGATGCTGCTGTCAGTTTGGTCCGATGAGCTTTTGTGCATCAGGAACTAAAGCACAATGGACAGAGGGATGTTACTGATGACATCTATAGGAATCTGAATGTAGATTTGTGGTACAACAGGACACAATACAACAGATCAGCCAATGAATTAACCCTCAAAGCTCAAGTCTGATGTGTGGTCGATCCAACCTTGCAAAGTGAGGTGATGCAGTTTCTTTCCTGTGAATTTATTATTTGATTTTCAGACGATTTAAAAAAAATCACACCATGTTTGAATGTCACTATGTTGGTTTTTTGGAGCCAAAAGTGACTGTTTTTGAATATCCCCCAAAGGAATGAGGAAAGCGTCTTCTAATCTACTCATATTTGGTTATGAAGGGAGGAGTGAGGAGGTGTGTCTGACCCTTGAACCCAAGGACACTGTCCAATGTGTATGAAACTGGAGTACACCACTGAATGAACCTCTAAACTAATGTTTTCACCAGCAATGATGAAATCATTTGCCCCATTTTTTTCAAGCTAATCATGGACCTTTGATGACGAAAATAATTTAATTAATAATTTTCAATCATGAAATACTAAATAAATGTTTTTCTACAAGTCATTCTAACTAAAATTTTTCAGTTTTTATTAATGGCTTAATTGTATTACTGTATTTTCCGCACTATAAGCTCCACCTAAAAGCCTTTAATTTTCTCAAAAATTAACCTTATAATCCGATGCTCCTTATATATGGATCAATATTGGTTAATTATGGCTGCCGTAGTCAGGGGGCGTATATTGTGATTGCACTAAGGTTTGATTTACCGTAGCGGTATCAGACTGTTTTTTACGTGTTTACTGAATCAGGGAAAAGTTCCCTCCAACTAACCACGTGATAAAAAGTTGCACTACCTGTTGAACCTTGCTGTTGGCAAAAGATAATATTACATCACTGATGTTACCTCGGAGAAAAAAATAAAACAGCTGTTCATGTAGCTTTGAACTGTGACAAATGGAGTTGGAAATACATTGTTTTCAACGAAGGCGGCGCAAAGAGCTACCGGTACGTACGGTACCGTATTGTGAATGTACTAGCTTGTTTTGGAGTGAACAGAGTTGTCAGAACGTTGGTTTGTTTTCTATGAATAAAGTTTGACTGACTGACTTATCTGACTGTTTTGTTGACATTCACTTTAGTGCAGCTTCATCTAGATGGATGATAACACAACCCCAGACACTACAGTAGTTTCTATTCTATGCACCTTTTAATGCGGTGCACCTTATATATGAAAACTGTTTTAAAATAGGACATTCATTGTAGGTGCGCCTTATATATGAAAACTGTTTTAAAATAGGACATTCATTGAAGGTGCGCCTTATCATCTGATGCGCCTTATAGTGTGGAAAATAAGGTCTGTCTACAAAGTCCACATTTGGATTGTTGATATTTTTGTAGTTGACTGCTGAGGTGAATTAATCCACGTCCAACTGATAAAATAAAACCCTACTGAGATCACTGATCCTGAAGGGAGATCAATCCTGCAGGGCATAGTTTACCATTTTTGTTTTTAAGGGGGTCATTGTTGCCATGACACGCTCCCAAACTATTTATTTTAGTATTCTGAGAGTTGCTACTGTTACATAAAACCTGCGTACAAAGACACTTACTCTTACAGCTTCCTGCTGATCCCACCTCGCATTATAATCCAACTCTGTTTAAAATGTTGATTTCATCGAGCTGAGAATTAACAACCTTGTAGCTTTGCTCCGATCCGTTGTGCAATTACTATTTCCCTGCTTTGCTACTTATTGATGCTTCAGCGAAGATGAACCTCAATAACCATTTTGATAAAGTAATTGAGTTTAAAGGTGAACGTGCTCCCCGAGATGGCGACACAGAAACCAGCCTTGCTCCAGCCTTGTATCCTTTTAGTTTGCTGCTGATTAATGTTTTGTAAGAAGGTGGAATACAAACATTGTGACAAAAAAAAAAAGATAAAAGGAACATTTCATTAAAGTGCAAAAAAATCCAAATACTGAAAAATGCATAAACACAAGCATATCCTTCGTGGTTAAAGGAAAAGACAAGAGCCGGATGTAACCTCACTCTAAATCTATTCTGTGATCGATAAAAACACTCAAAGGTCAATCAAATTAGCCCGCTCGCTTGAAGCTGCCTCATCCCTCACAGGGATATAAATGTACAGGATCTTCATAGGTTAGCTAACTTTTCACGATGGCTATTTAATTAGATGAAATGCCCCCAACATGCTTCGTTCAATATTTATGGTCCAGCGACAAGAATCACACCTCGTGCTTTAAGCTTTAAGATAAAAGTTGAAGAAAAATCTGCAGCTGTAGGCAGGTATCATCCATTAACATAATTTATTGGAGACGGCTTTGTATATGCATCGTGGGGTATGAGTGGATTCGAGTCTGGCTCGCTCAGACGACTGTTGCGCAACTCGCACCATCCTGCCATCATTTATGTAGCATGGTGAGGACTTATAAATGATTCATGAAGCCTGATCAAGCCTTTGAAGTTGTAATATGATTTGTGTATCTCTAAAGGTCATTCTCACAACTATTGATAGTGTGTAGATTGGTGTTGCTTTACTTAGTTAGTTTCGAGAAGTCTTTAGCATATTGTGGCATCTAAGAAGTGTGTGTGTGAGTGTGTGTGTGTGGAGGGGGGGGTCTGTTATGCTGCAACAACCGAAGGATGCAGAAGCCCTAACACTGCTGCACTTTAAAGATAAATGAGTGTACTGAGCCCGAGTGTTTGGGAGTCAAAGGCAGTCGGTATTTAGTATAAAACACCATGTGAGATTTCTCTACAGTGCTCGGTTTAAAAAGCCCTGTTGAGCCTTTTGCGAGTTTTTTTTTTTAAAGCATCTGAACTTCTAGAGGGAAAAGAAATCAAATAGATGATGTTGTAATCACTAATAAAAGACAGACTTGCACAATCCAGACAAGGAATGAGGCCAGAAAACAGCAGCTCTCTCCTGAAGATAAAAAACATCATGCTGATTTACAGCCTGAAGGGATGACTGGCTTTCTGGTGCTGTACAGTGTTTGTCCTGATGCATGATATCCATCAGTTCTGAGCCACCCAGCCATAGGACATGACTGGTGGAGGAGCCAAAATATTGATATGAAATATTACCCAAGTTATTGTGGATTATGCAGTGGTTTCGTCTAATGGTTGGGATGGAGTCTGGAGGGGATACAGGCAGGTGATGCTACGTGGAGGGTGTGGTTGGAGTAGGAAGGTGATTGGCTCATCTAAGATAAACTGCACCTTCGATGGAAAGTGGATGAGAGCAGGTGGCAGAAGCAAGAGAAGTTCATTAAGTCGGACAGTTTTTTAGGTGCTTTCAGTCTCTACAGGACACTTTTTGTTAGGTCTGAGCTCAACTTAATATAATGCACTGCAACCCAAATATGAGTTTGTAAATGGTGAATGGTAAATGGAGTACATTTATATAGCGCTTTCATGACCTTGGCTAGGTCCCAAAGCGCTTTACAAGGCAACTCATTCACCCATTCACACACACCCTGGGGATCGAACCCAAAACCTTACGGTTCACAGGCGACCCACTCCACTACCTAGACTTGTGCCATAGACTAAGGGTCCCCAACCTTTTTTGCACTACGGACTGGTTTAGTGACTGTAAGCATTATTTTGACAGACCGGCCTTCCAGATGTGGCAGATAAATACAGCAAAACTAAAATAACATGACTGTCATAAAAATTAAACCTCTAACACTGAGCGTATCACTGGTGATACAGTGTGACTAGCAAAAACCAACTTACTGTAATTCCTCAGTCATTTGCAATAGCGACGTGATTCCAGCTGATTCTGAAAGCTGACAAGTGGAGCGTTTTGTATATATTACATACATTATGGCAGTAATGCAGGGGAAAGGAGTCATGCTGTGATGTGCAGCATTCTGTACATATTACCTACATTACGGTAGTGTATGGAAGCTCCGCTTGTTGGCTTTCAGAATCAGCTGGAATCACGTCGCTAGTGCAAATGACCGAGGAATTACGTTGATTTGATTGACACATGTCACTTTCTGTCAGCAGCTAAATGTTCGGGGTAAAAGGGTGAAGTTGGCCTCTTCCCCTTTGCAAAGAAGTTTCCAATAGACGTTTCTGTTTTTACTAATTTTCACTAGTTTGAAGGCTTATGTTTTGGGTAACGTATCTGGTACGTCACATCATGTGACCAAGATACGGGTATTGACATGTCAAGAGGCACAGTTGAAAGTAAAGTCAGAGAGAATCTGACTCTAATAGTTAATACAATGGAAATGATATAAATTATTTATTCTTTCTGTGCGGCCCGGTAACAAATGCCTCACGGACTGGTACCGGTCCACAGCCCGGTGGTTAAGGACCACTGCCATAGACGATGTATAGAAATGGACACAGCAAGTGGGGCTCAAAAATTAGGCCAATGCAGTGCAAAAAAGTGCAATACTCCTGATGGCCAGTAGATGCTGGCTCCAGAACAATGATTTTAATTGACATTAGTTCATTCAATACACTTTTTTCCACAAGTCATTCTGATGTCATTTGGTAAAGTCAACTTGATTGACAGGTGTGGTTTCCAATGAGACTACACCTGAACTCTCAGTCTCAAATACATTGGACAGTGTCCTTGAATTCAAAGGTCAGATCTGCCTCCTCACTCCTCCCTTCATACCCAATATCCATGGTCACTAATGTCTCAAAAAATCAACATGACGGCTTCAAATTGGGAGTCCTCAAAACAACATCATGTTAGCTTCATCCATTGTATATACAGTCTTTGCTCTGAAGCCAGATGCAACATTTAAATAAAATAACTGCTGGGAGCTGTTGAATACATTCAGTGTAGACATTCAAAGTGGAAATGTAATGGAGTAGAAGAATAAAAAAAAACAAATATGTAGGTAATGTATCAGTGTAAGGTGTCAGGGCAGCACGTTTCACCACTGGTTTACCATCATCATGGATACACAACTGGAGGCACAAAATATTAGAAACAATGCCAATGACAATCACTAAAATGATCATATAGATGAACCAACAACAAATATAGTGTTATAGTTATGGTTCTAATTACTTCCTGTTGGAAAATGAATGTCTACTAATCCTATAGAAACTGTTTCTGACTGGTGCCACAAAAAACTATGAAAACAAATGATGAGAACAAGCAGTGAATGACACTGTTTGTTTGTTTGTTTGTGTCGAACACAATGACCCATAATTCTGCATCAATCATGGAAACCATTTTGTCACATGAAGTCTAGCAATTACAACTGTGGTTAGACTTTCCAACTACAAACTTAAAGTCAGAATCGCAGCACAAATAAAACATTAAACTGGGACAAAATTGCAGCCTCATAAACAATTAAGTAAGAGCTGAGGGAGTGATGTGAGCATTGAGAGCCTTTTTGAAAAGACCCTTGAGCCTGTTTCTTTAATGTGTCTCGAAAAGCAGTTTGTTCGCCAGTAAGACATAAAAAGAGGAGACTTGACATGCTCGACCTTACACTGGCCATTTTTTTTGGTAAATGTAAAAGGTCTGCAGAGAAGTGAAAGGCACAGTGTGAGATGTAAAGGAGCAGTCACTCATATACCAGGTCCTCTGACCCATAAACATCAATTCAAACTTTTAAAAGCCATAAATATCAAACAACCATGTTAGAAAGCAATGCATTCTGTCACTGATTTCAAAAAGTGGTGCTGTATCATTCAGGAAAGTAGCATCCATTTTGACGGGTTTATTTGAAAGCTGATGCTGTGTGGGCAGCGACTGAGCAAAACAGTTATCTCGAAAAGTGACACACACACACATATATGTATACATACTGCTGTGCAAGCACTTAAAGAACATTTTTTATGACTCTATGATATTGTGTGGAGAAAGTTAAAACAAAAAAACACACTTAAAGCAGCACTTTTTATGTTACTGTCTGATCCAATGGCGATGTACAATCTGAAAGGGAGTCTCTGTGTTGACCCAAGAGAATTAGCACCTGGCTTTGTAGTACAGTTATGTGGAGCTTTTAAGCCTTTTTCACCTCATTGTTTTGATTTTCCCTTCAGGCTCTACCCTGTTATCAGCTTTGTTTCATTGCTGGTGGCCAGCTGTCCTTTTAGTGTCACAGTGGTGTGTGAGTGTGTGTGAATGAGGTCCCTTGTAAAGTGCTTTGGGACCTAGCTAAGGTAAAAAACGCTATATAAATGTACTCCATTTACCATTTTACCATTCAGAAAAATATTCTCAAAACCATAGACTGTATATAGAAATGGACGAAGCAACTGGGTCTCAAAGATTAGGCCAATGCAGAAGTGCAAAGTATTGCAATATTCTCGTTGAGTTCTACATGCTGGCTCCAATTAACTTCAATTGGTAATTTTCAATCATGAAAAACCCATAGTCAGAACATTTTTCCACAAGTTATTCTGACACCATTAGTGAAAGTTAACTCTTCTCCTCAGTGATCTGGTCCATCTGAAAATCATTCTTTCATTAAGTAGATATTAGGCCTTCAAAAAACAGAGATTTAAGGCTGTGGTTAGTTTGATTGACAAGTCTATTCTCCAATGAGACCAGCCCTGAACTCATCTCGCAGTGCACTCAGTTTCGAGGGTCCGACCCACCTCCTCAGTCCGATCTTCGTATCCAAATATGGTCACTTCTGGCTCCAAAACACCTGTGTGGCAATGTTCAAATGTGAGTCCACAAACCAAGAGGTAACATCACATTAGCTTCATCCATTCTATGTACCGTCCATGCTCCAAGTTATGCACCAAACCACAGATAGGAGCAGTTAGCAACTAAGACACAAAAGGATATTTAATTTACCCTCTGAAATCATCCCCCAAACAATCCCACAGACACTCAAAGGTATCCCCACAACATTCATGGAGAGGCTTGTGTCTCCAGAGAGAGGGTGATGCCACGGATGGCACACCCTGGAGGAGCTGGGGGGGTCGGTGCCTTGCTCAAGGGCACCTTGGCAGTGCCCTGGAGGTGGACTGGCACCTCTCCACCCAACCAGTCCACATTCCGCTTTATTTGGTCTGGACCAGCGACACTCCAGTTCCCAACTCAAGCCCCAACCCACTGAGCCACCGCTGCCCCCTAGCTGAATGATGTGGAACATTTGGGAGCAAAAAGCTACAGATTTCTGTTGGGAGCTGGTGGCAACAAAAAAAGGAGGAGAGGCAGAGTAGATTAGCATGATGCTGATTGCTAATGTTGTGCCCTTGTTGCTGGACAGGCAACTGATATACTCATGACAGTGTTGCACTTATATCATGTTCTGCTTGCTGCCCCTAGTGGTAAAAAAAAGATATGGCGGCTTAACTTAAAGGAATAGGAAATGGAGAAATTGATATCTTGTAGTATTGCGAGCCCATAAGAAAAAAATAAGGCATATTTTTTATGAAATAGTGTTTGGCAATCCTAATGATGACATCATATGGGCCCAAAGCTGAATCTCCACCAGTGTTGCTCTTCAGTAAAGAAGGGGTCAATCAGTAAGAGTTCAACTCACCATGTGTAGCTTCCACATGATGTCAGAGTATTTCTACTGGTCAGGAAAATCCCCATTTTTTTCTGACTGGTTGAAATATTTAAAACTGTGGCCTTCATGAAATCATTAGTGATGGGAGAATTCTTCTTCATTACGAATTTTTACAGATAGATTTCATAGTTGTGTGAGCGTTTTACTTTCAAACATTCCCATTTATTCTTAGTTTATGTCATGATCTATCTCCCAAACTGTGCTGTGAGCATGGCCTTCCTCTTCCTTTAATAGCAAACCTTTCCCACAGCTTTTCCCAGTTTCTCATGGTCCTCCAGTTCTCTACAGACTGTATACATCTACTAGTTATTGTAAGAGATTTATTTCTCCACTGTGTAAGTCCGGGTCATCTTTAAGTAAATAATCATTCATCGTCTGAGACACCTCAAGGTCTAGTGTATAAGACGTGCAGAACTCCTAGCTTAGGTAGATGGTCGCATGTCAGATATACTGTTTTGGCTGGAAGGAGCTGCAGCATGACCCGGAGGCATAAACAATCTTCCAGCATCAGTTGGAAAGAAGTCAACAAGTATGAGGAGATAAAGGACATTTGGACGAAGATAAATACACCCCGTGAGAAAGACGGCTCCCAGAATGAACAGTGTTGCACAACATCAACTTGTATTTCGTATCTCCTCTCAATCTGAGTGTCAATACAGCCACTAAAGAAATTCTCTATGTGCAGAAAACTTTCCTTTGCACCAGATTACAGAATTTACAACACATCCATAGTTAGACCATGTGATGACAACTGAACAAACTCCACCCACTAATGTGATTCCTCTTAAAAAGAAATCACTCATGGCTATATTGTCTCAAAAATGAATTCGAATGCATTTTCTAAGTTCCCTTATGCCTGTCACAGTGATTTCCAGCAGTAACTCTGTGAGAGCCTCTGCACATTTATCATTTATTCCATCCTGCTGGCACCATAGAGCTGCAGCTCTAGTTGTGTAGCAAAGCTGTTTTACTGTTCCCCCCTCTTCTCTTCCAGCCCAGACCTCTGAGGCTACGATGTAGAAGTAGTCAATAGTCATAGTTCAACAAAACCGGCTGTATACACAAAGATCAGCCACAACACTAAAACTGCTGCCAGGTGAAGGGAGTAACACTGATTATCTCATTTTGATGGCTCCTGTCACAAGGTGGGATGTATTAGGGATTAAGTGAATGATCAGTTGTTGAAGTTGATGTGCTAAAAGCAGGAAACATGGGCAGCATAAGGATGTTACTGACTTCAGCAAGGGCTAAATTGCGATGGCATGACTGGGTCCAAGAATCTCCAAATCTGCAGCTCTTATGGGGTGTTCCTGGTCTGCAGAGGTTAGCACATACCAGAGGTGGACCAACAATACCAAGCTCAAGGTGTCATGGGTGATCTATGCTCACTGATGCAAGTGGGGAGTGAAGGCTGGTCCGTGAGGTCTGATCCAACAGAAGAGCTACCATAGCTGAAAACCTTAACCTCTGACCCCTGTCCACCAACAAAAGCTCCTACAATGGACATGTGAGGATTAAAACTGAACCACGGAGCAATAGTAGAAGGTGGAGGCAGGATAATGCTCTGGGCAGTGTTCTGCTGGGAAACCTTGGGTTCTGAAGTCACACGGATGCTACTTTTATACATAGCAGTTTCCTACACAATGTGGCAGACCAAGTAAGACCCTTCATGGATGCAGTTTTCCCTGATGGTGGTGTCCTCTTTCAGCTGGATGACACTCCCTGCCACACTGTGAGCATGATTCAGGAATGGTTTGAGGAGCATGAAGATTTCAGGGCATTGACTCAGGTTCCAGATTCCCCTGTCCAAAGGAGCACCTATGGGATATATGGGCGGATGGATGGATGGATGGATGGACGGATGGTTGAATCCGAACAAGTCCGATCCACAGAGATTCTGGTTCTAAACCCCCAGGGTTTAGAGATCCTGATGTGAATGTCTTGGTGCCAGATACCATAGTACAGCTTCAGGGTCTTTGGAGTCCATGCCTACACAGAGCTGGTTTAATAGCACAAAATCAGTCAGCTAATAGTTTACCAATGCACATACCTACATAACAATCAGTTATTAGTTATATAACATCATTCACATTACCTTATTAACAAAACAGTAATTTATGGAGTGCATGGTAAATGGAGTACATTTATATAGCACTTTTACCACCATAGCTAGGTCCCAAAGTGCTTTACAAGGCATCTCATTCATTCATTCATTCACACACCAGTGGCTACAGAGCTGCCATGCAACGCTACCATGCGCTAGCCACCATTGGGAGCAACTTAGGGTTCAGTTTCTTGCAAGGACACTCCAACATGTTGACAGGAGGAGCCAGGGATCAAACCCATGATCTTACGAATCATAAACAACCTGCTCTACCTCTTGAATTTCCCCTGTGGAGATGATTAAAGTATCCATCTATTTATCTAAACCACAGCTGCCCTTTACCATTTAATGCCTTACATTAAATGGTTATATTCACCTTGAGCCGCTCATCTTTGTAGCATGGCTTCATCATTGCTTGGCGACTGCACAGGAAGAAGCTGAGAGGATCATATAGCTGAAAAACAGCAATTTATTTCAGCTAATTCCACAATCAGATTAGATCTGCCATGAAAAAAAAAAAACTGCAGAGACACAGACCTCTTCAGAAGGGTAGAGAGAGACTTTATGAAGCTATTGCTGCCTGTTACACCACATTACAAGGAGAAATAAAAAGCTCACCACTTAGTGAGAAATTTAAGCCCGTTTCTGGTTTCATAACTAGGTAATTTGTTTCATAATTCATTTGACATTGCAGAGGGAAAAAAAATTGCTAAGGGAGAGTGTTGATGGGAGAGAGGCTGTTGAACTGAATGTGTTGTCAGGTGGTGCACTCCAGCGAGTCATTGAGAATCACTGATCTGACACCACACGCATGCACAGTAATTATGCACAGGAGCAGAAACACCACACGTGGAAGCATGAGCCACGAGCCATGACGAATAAAAAAACACCCTGAACATGTCCAAATATTTCAGGCTTGAAGGAATGGCAGGAAGGATGTTTTTGGTGCCAAACAACTGATGCTAAAAGGTGTTTTGCTGAACACATCCTCCCCCTCCCCCACTGCAGGAGTAACATGGTGCTTGGCTTGGATGCACTTTTCTGTTCTGTTTTCAAAAAATCCACTCCTGAACTGCATGTTACATTTTTGGGGTTTTTTTTATCTTCCACCCCCTGAAGCAACAAAAGCCTTCATTTCTGTTTTGTTTGGTTTTTGACACTCGTGACACAGCATGGCAAGTTATCGCCGCTGGACCGAGAAGACATTTGTAACTTTTCGCTCGTTATGGATGAACAAGATCAGAGAAAAACAAATGAAGAGGCCACGGTTTGTCGAACGCCCCCTATGCTTGCGAGACAAATTCGGGAAGCAGGAGAGATATGAGGGGACTTCACGCTGTGTCAGCTGGACTTTGGCGGCAGCTGCTGATTTACAACAGCGTCTGCTGGGAGATATCCTCATGTAGAACAAGAGAAGAAAGGCTGATACATTTACATGTACTGTCGTTTGACTGGTGATTGATGATTGTCTGCCTGCTGCTGAGATTTCTGCTTTTGGGATTTGTTTTCCCAGCACTTTGCAGCAACTCTAGTGACACTTGTACCTCGCATTACCTCCACTGAGGGGGTTATGTTTTCATCTCTGGTGGTTTATTTGCTTGTTCGTTGGCAATATTCTGGAAAAGGTACTAAATAGATCTTTTATAAATGGTGAATGTCTTAACAAGATAGTGTTTCTATTTCACCAAAAGAGGGCAGCAGTGTTCAGACTGTAGCCTCAGTACTGCTGTATTCTGCTATGCTTAGTACCTTAGTACCTTATTTTCTGCACTATAAGGTGCACCTATAGTGCACCTTATAGTGGATCAATATTGGTTAATTATGGCTACCGTAGTCAGGTGGCATATATTGTGATTGCACTAACCTTTAATTTACCGTAGCGGTATCAGACTGTTTCTTTTACGTGTTTACTGAATCAGGGAAAAGTTCCCTCCATGTTTGTGATGCACTAACTACATGTTAAGAAGTTGCACTGTATCCTACCCATAGATTGTATTGTACCCATAGATTGTACCCATAGACTGTATCCTACGCATAGACTGTATTCTATGTACAGACTGTATTGGACCTATAGATTGTACCCATAGACTGTATCCTACCCATAAACTGTATTGTACCCATAGATTGTACCCATAGACTGTATCCTATGTATAGACTGTATCCTACGCATAGACTGTATTCTATGTATAGTCTGTATTGGACCCTATAGATTGTATTGTACCCATAGATTGTACCCATAGACTGTATCCTGCCCATAGACAGTATCATACCCATAGACTGTATCATGCCCATGTTATGTGTCATTATGGATCTTTTGTGATACTGAAAACTCTATATTGGCTGTTTGTACAAACCAAAGGCTACGCAACTACTACTACTACTACTACTACTACTACCACTTGTATTA
>OOFC01045232.1:0-14605 GCA_900323345.1 Pseudochromis fuscus
TGCCCGAGTCAATCCCCGACTAACGTCTGCTTCCTGTTAATGTGGTATTTTAATCTGAAAGGGCTTCGATGAAAAGAAAACTCCTTCCTGCAGAGTGTGTATAATACTTTGTTGGTGACTGTTCGGTTTTGTTTTGTTTTCACATTTCCCATCGAGAGGCTAACATGCTAACATGCTAACATGCTGTTTAGCATTTAAAGAAAAACAACAAAACCCGTGCTGTTTCCTGTCTTCCCTCTTTATTGTTCGGTTCTGCTGCCGGTCACTTCCTGCTGATTAGCGTGACGGTAACTCTACCTGGACAAACTGCCTGAAACACATTGCAGCATAGACTGTATATAAAGTAAGTAACACACACTTCCTGGGAATGTAGTGGAGTCCAAAGTACAATATTTGTAATTGAAATGTAGCGGAGTGAAAGTAAAAGTTTCCAAAAAACAAATACTCAAGTAAAGTACAGATACTGAAAAAATGTACTTTATTTCAGTATTCAAGTAAATGTACTCTGTTACTGTCCACCACTGCTTAAAGGTGCTGGACTCCTGGTTTTCTGGGATTATCTGCACCACAGTCTGTTTGTAGAAGGGGTCACAGTGTAAAAAGTGCAATACCTCAGAAGACCACTGGGGGTCGGCTCCAAAAGACTCAGTTTTAAAGGTATAGATATTTAGGGGCGTGGTCAGCAGGATGAGAGCAGCGCTGAAGTCGAGTCTCATTCACATTGGGCAGTGTTCTCAGGTTCAAGGGTCAGCCCCGCCTCCTCACTCCTCCCTTCATATCCAAATATGGTCACTTCCTGCTCCAACCAACCAACATGGCCACGTTCAAACCACTGAACTAATGGCACAGCATTAGCAATATAATAAATGTAATTAACACCAATCAAAATGAGTCGTTAAGTAATAAGAGATGAAGAGTTGAACATAAATAAAAGAGTAAAAACATTAAGATGAATATCGAACATTAAACTAATTAAATGATAAGCTTGAATATTCTGTGTTTAAAAGGCTCAACATTTAGGTGGATCATGTCCTCTCCCTTTATTTTTTCTGTGTTTTTTTTTTTTTTTTAAATACTCACCCTGTTCCTTCATTTTACTCCAGATGCACTGTTAGCATGTAGCTACTGTAGCCTCACTGACACACAGCCACAAGCTAAGCTAATGTAGCGTTTTAGTCCAAGTTGAAGATGTGGGTTAGCGTGAGCCTCGGGGGAATTCAACTGTTATTTTATGTTTGCTAAAATAAAAAGTTTGTTTATGTGCATTAGCGTCTCCCGGGGACAGTGACGAAGACGCTGTTTGTGAAGGTGCACATGCACTGTCTCTGCAAATCGCTTCAGATTAATTGAAGGGTTTTTTGGATGTAATTTGCATAAAATCCAACATGTGCATGTTGGTGTTTGTTCGGTGAGTCAGCTGAGAGGAGGTGGCGCTGGTGGAGTCGTGCTTTTAAAATAATGAACTGCTCCGGTGCTCGGGCCTACGAGGGGTTTCAAAAAATAGAGTTTGAGCGAAATGATCGGCCGGGAGAAAAAAGAAATTACATAAACACGAAACTCCCACATTTAGACATGTTGTACTGCGTGTACGTCACAGGAGGTGAAGCATGAACCAGGACTGAAGTGTTTGAGTTTAGATGTAAAAAGGATTTAATAGAGGCATCAGCTTCAGTTTCAAATGACAGTGTTTTAATATATTTCTGTTGTAACACTTCATTTTTAAACATCAGCTCATTTTAAAGCAGAATAAACCTGGAAATGTTGAAGATTTTCACTTTAGAAAATTAAATTAACACATGTGCTTTTTATCACTGCCTGTAATCATTCACTCACTGAAATACTTTGAAATTCAAAGTTAAACCCTTGAGTGTTACTGGAAAATATTACAAGAGTTTTATTTCTTTAAATTGTTTCATTGTGTTATTATGTGTGTATTATGTTGTGTATTGTAGTTATGTTGAAATCCAGGGTCACTGAGGTCATCATCTGGTTACCTGCCAGTCTGTGTTGATGAAGGGATGAGGTTGATATAAATCCACATATTTCCTCCATGGTGAAGTGGATCAAAGGTGTTTGGGATCAGAGTTCAGTACATTTACAGCTGTGTTTACGGAGCTGTATCCAGGTTATTGATCAGGTTCCTCCCAGCTGCTCTTTACTGGTAAAAGGAAGTGAATCCAAAGTTAAACATTAATAAGAGCTGTTGTGTTGAGTATGAGGAATGTACTGCAAACATCAATGAACCACATTCAGTAACAAAGACGCCCTTTGTCCTGGTGCCCTGCTGTAAAGACACTGAGGTGAGGGAGTCCATTTAAATGTCCAGATTTACAGTTTAGAGATAAAATAACTTTATAGAAATGTCTCTACTCTCACTGTCTACTAATTACATAGATAAATACATTCATTATTATTAAATAGTTACCCATTATTTTGAAAAATCTCCCTTTATTATGAAAGTTTTAGTCATTATTTTGATTGTTTTTTAAAAAGTATATTTTACAATGGTTTTTTTTAATCAAAGAATGGTCTTTTTCACTATTTTAAACTTGTTGATTTCAGAGCGTAGTCTTGGGGGAGTGTCGGCCAATCAGCATGCAGGTCCAACCACTAGCCCCACCCACTGACAGTGTCATTCTGATGAAATAAAACACCATTTGTAGATAAAAACCCATAAATATCTCATAACGATGGAAACATTTTCTAATAATAGATGATAATGAACTCATCTATTTCAAAATAATGGACTCAGACGGGCCTCCATAGGTGAGGAGGAGCCAGAGATCAAACCAGCAACCCTCCAACATCTCCACCTGTTCCAGCTGCTGACCAGTGGAGAACACTTCCTGTTTAGATAGAGGTCAAGAAAATAAAAGCATGTGAACCCTTCTCCCTTCAGGAAGTCTCTGATCACCTGCTTCGATTCAAATACAACCTTCTGGAGTAAAATACACACCTCTCCATCCTGGTGTGTGTGTGTGTGTGTGTGTGTGTGTGTGTGACCTGTTGATCCTCCAGTGTGAACACCCCCGCTCCACCTTCACCGTCCCCTCCCCCACCTCCCTGCTCTTCATCTCTTTGCTTTCTCTGATGTGCAAAATTGTGTGTGAGAGGACTGTTGAATGATTTAGCAGCGCGGTGACGGCGCTCTGTGACACTGCACTTAGCGTGTTTCATTCATCCATTCAGTGTGTGTGTGTGTGTGTGTGTGTGTGTGTTTATTTAAAGGGGAGGTGATTGATTTTGTGTGTCGGTGTGTGTGTGTGAGACAGACTGTAAGTTTTGGGAAAAAAAAACAAAAACACGACAGTCGACCACACACACTATTGACCAGGCTGGAAAAAAAAGCTGAGCTGAAAAGGCGCTAACACAGAGAGTTGCCAGAGAGGATGAATGGCTTTAATAGAGAAAACTCCAGGCTTCACTCCAGAGACACACACACACACACACACACACACACACACACACACACGCCGACCCTTCTGGATTCATGGGATTTCTCTGAAAAAGCTTTCACACTACATGAGGGATGGTCTTTGTGTGACCTGTGTGTGTGTGTGTGTGTGTTTTCAGAGCAGTACAGCAGGGTGATGTTGTCACTGATGTCCGATCAGAGACCACACACAAGCAGGTGTGACGTCACCTGTTGGTTTGTGGACTCCACGTGATCGACATCTGAACGTGGCCATGTTGGTTGTTTGGAGCCAGAGGTGACCATATTTGGATATGAAGGGAGGAGTGAGGCTCTCATTGGAGACCAGACCTGTCTATCAAACTAACCCCGCCCCTAAATCTTCCTCTTTTTGAAGCCTAATATCTCCTTAATGATGAAATAATAGTCAGATGGACCACCTGTCAATCAGACTAGCCCCGCCCCTAACTCCTCCCCCTAGATCTCTGAGGAGTTGACTTTATCTGATGACATCACAATGACTTGTGGAGAAATGTATTGATGAATATTTCAGGATTGAAGATGAGGATGTTTGGATTGAAGTCAGTTGGAGTCAGAGTTTTTTTAACTCAGCCTCTAGTGGTCGTTGAGTGAATTGCACCTTGTTGCACTTCTGCATTAGCTTCATTTTTGAGCCCCACTTTTTTAGTCCATGTCTATAAACAGTCACCCTCAGTGCTGATGAAGAGGCCTCAGTCTGTACATGGGGAGGTTTAGGTGCCGTGAAATCTGTATTACAGGCCTCCAGCTCTGGGAGAGAGGACTTCTGTAGCCTCTTGGATGGGAAGTATTTCAAGGCAACTGAAAATAATTAAACTGTTCAGTCCAGTCGTCACAGATTGCTTATCTGCTCTGAACTCGTAGGTCGGGGAAAGATCCTGGTACAGGTTCAGACTCATGTTAGATTATCTGGGAGGGTTCATTTCATAACAGGAATTATCTTCCTCTGTTTCCCACCACTGGTGATGCTCAGTGAGAGGGATTGATGCAGCTTTCTGCAAGAAAACCTTTATTTAGAGAAAATAACCCTCTCTCCATGCTCTGTATGAAGCTGCTCAACAGGATGATCATGCATTAACGTTTGTCTTTGTACTTGGACAAGCCTCAGGAAATAATCCACTTCTTAATCGACCAACAGAAGTTAAAACATGTTTGTACTCGGTGAGTTACAGTGATGTCATTATTGAGTCGTTTTGGAATTATTTTCACAATCAATTAATTGATCGGTTTCCAAAATCTCAGCACAAGTTTAGTTTGAAGAACAGACTGTTTATAGAACGGACAAAATAAACTTGTTTGGTATTTGAACATCACCATGTTGGTTTTTTTGGAGCCATTACCGACCATATTTGGATATGAAGGGAGGAGTGAGGAGGCGGGTTTAACCCTTGAATCTGAGGATGCTACCCAATGTGGGTTAGCCTTGACTTCCAGACCAGACCTGTCAATCAAACTGACCACGCCTCTAAACCTTTATCTTTTTGAAACCTAATATTTTCAGATGGACCACCTGTCAATCAGTCTAACCCCGCCCCTAACTCCTCCCACCACATCACTGAGAAGAAGAGTTGACGACATCACAGTGATTTTAGATGATAAAAATGGGGATTTTTGAATTGAAGTCAATTGGAGTTTTTTGGAGCGAGCTCTAGTGGCCGTTGCTGGTATTGCACACCATGGCATTAAAAACATGGCTACAAACTACGATCATTGTTAGCATAATTTTACCATCTGATTCATCGTCCGATCTTCAAAAACATCCCTAAAAAGTTTTGTTTGGTGTCACTAAGAGACCAAAACCCAAAGACACACAGTTGACTATCACAGACAAATAATATTCACATTTAAAACAGCAGGAACATGTTGTTCTTTTGCCATTTTCTTAACTTTGACCATAATTGGTGATTATAATAGTTCACTAACTGTTGTTTTTTTGCTTTAAACCAAATACCTGTTGGACAATCAGATGCCATGACTGAGGGGTTCCTCCTGCATGTGCTGTATGTTCAGTGAGTGGTGACATCACAGGTGTTGTGGTGTTAAAAGTTCATATATCTGCAGTGGGTTGGATTATGTGGCTGCTCCCAAACACCTTCCACCATCCCCGGGCCCAGCTTAATATTGCATGGCTGCCACTTTACACACAGATCCTATATATGGACATGTGTGAGGAGGGGAAACAGTAGTGTGAAAATCTTCCTCACGTGTGAAGGCTTTCATGTGTCGTGCTGCTTCCATTATATAACAGCCTGTAAGTCTTTATCATGGCGAGTGGCTTCCCTGCATCAATATGGAGATTAAGATTGATATTGACCTAAAGCTGTAGGGCACAAAGAGAAAAGAGGGAGCCTCACTCCTTTGATTAGTCACAAGCTTGCACGACGGCTCCATACAGAGCTAATCTACTTTAATGGATGTGTCTGTGGTGGTGAAGGTTGTTGCATCACGCACGTTTAACAAGCTCAGAGGAGTCGAGCCTTTAACCACTGAGAAATATGTTGTGATTACAATGGTGGCCACACGACTAATGAACATAATAAACATGTAAATCCTCCTTGAAGGTCCCAGCAGCTCTGTCACAACCACAGCTTCACCCACATTTTTCCACACTGAAGATGTTTGCTGGAGACTCCACATGTTCTTGGAAACATGTAGTCATCTAGTTCCTCTTTGGGAATTACTGTATTTTCTGGACTATTGAGCACCTGTCTATAAGCTGCTATTGAATTTACTCGAACAGTTTCATGTGGTCCACTCTGACCGGGTCTGATGTGACGACGCTAAATGTATCGGCGGCACGGAGCTTGCTAGCTTGTAAAAAGCTAACGAGCTTTGTGGCGCCGATACATGAGAAACACTGGTGTTTAAAGCTTCGGAAAAAAGTAGCGGCTTATAGTCCAGAAAATACGGTAATCAGACTATGATATTTTCTCCTATTTGAGACAATGTGATGTTTTTAGATTGGAAGATTTTTTTATTTTTGCATTTTCAACTTTGTGTAATTCAGTTTAGAAACAATATAAACCCAACAGAGACAATGAGGAACCAAGGGTCTCACCTCAGTGTTTATTCTCTATTTACTGTTGAATTCTTGGTAAAAAGAAAAAGCACTTTCCTCTCAGAGCTGTTCCTTCAATGTTTTTCTTATGCATCGTGGTCTTTAGCATCATCAAACACTGTTACTGAAGAGTACGGGGACTTCATCGGGGTGGAGTACTTTTTTGCATAGTGGTAAGACCACTGTTTGCACTTTTGTTTTGTGTGTGTGGAAAGACAAAAACCTGCTGCTCCACATACTGATTTCATCTGTTGTGTCTGCAGTGCTTTAAGTTTGAAAACTAGCTAATTTCTACGCAGCACTTCATCCGCAGAGCACTGGAGCAGGATGGAGGTGTTGAGCTCCATCAAAGTCATTTTTGCTAAGTTGAGCTTTGTGCTGCTGTCACACCTCTATGATTTAGCAACATATGAAACGTGGCGAATACGTTAGCGTACGTCGAGGAAGCTCTGGGTAAGTTTTGTATAAGTTAGGAGCAGCTGAAACACGCTGGTATACGTCTTAGTACGGCGAGGTCGTGTGGTGAATGACTCGTAGACTGGGCCATGTATTGTAATAATAATAATGGTTTGGATTTATATGGCAAGGAAGTCTCAAAGCGCTCCCACACAGACCATTATTCATTCACACCCATTCATACCGGTGGCGGTAAGCTAAGCTAGCCACAGCTGCCCTGGGGTAGACTGTTGGAGGCGTGGCTGCTAATTTGCGCCTACGGCTCCTCCGACCGCCACCAACCCATTCATCCAACATTGATGCAGGGCAAGGTGGGTAAGGACAATGACTGGGAGGAGCGGGGTATCGAACCACCGACCCTTTGGTTGGTAGCTCTACCCCTGAGCCACTGCCGTCCCATCATAGGTAAGTTATCAATCGTTGACACACGTTCATACACGTTACTTGTAAGTTACTCGTAAGTCGAGATAATGTCAACGTACCCAAAACTTATTTGTAACCTTTGAGTAACGAGCTTTGAACTGACAGCATGTGTAACTAATATCGAACTTATCTCCAACGCATATTGACGTATGTAGACGTACTGAATGTGTTGCTAACTTACAGCGACTGTATAATGGCAGCGTTTAGGGGAGTTGGTGTAAAAATTTTGTTCACAGGAAGAACCTTTGACTATCGTTGAGCACAACTTGTGAACGCCGGCTACAAGCTTAGCATTCATGGTATAAGTTATGAATACGTTCTACTTGTTATAAATACAATATGTATACGCACAATATTAAAGAAACAGCGATATTTTAGCGTATGCAGTGTTTTAAAGAAATTTTGATACTTCAGCGTACACTGGCTAAATCGGTGTGACAATAACTTTAAACAAGCACAACACAAGCGAAGTCAACTGTTGTTGCTTCAGGGCAACAAGAGAAAATCACTTCAAATAAACCAGAGATTAAGAGTTGGCTCTGGGTTTTAGGTCGGCGGGTAGGCCACTTATTTGTCTCGCATTTGTCCCTCAATCCACCAACGCCCACATTTATGTTGGCATTAGCCTTAAAGCTAATCTGAGAAGGTAACACTCCCTGATGTGTGTGTGTGTGTGTGTGTTTGTATGCATACATGTCTCAGAAGTGTCACTAAGCTCCTGAGATGAGAGCTGCCCTGAAGTCTCCAAATCCTGCTTTACAGCGTCGTGTGTGTGTGTGTGTGTGTGTGTGTGTGTGTGTGTGAGAGTGTGTATTCTTTCTCTCTGTGAAAATGAGTCACTGCTATAAAAATCCACACCATGCCGCCCTGGCAGGATAATCAGAACATAATGTTTAGTTTCTTTCTATCTCACTGGATTAGTTTATTTTCATCCGGGGAGAATTTTCTGGTGTTGTGAAAATCGCCTGGTGTTTGGTTGCCTCAGCTTTATTTAAAGCGGCGTGTCACTACGGGATGTGATTTAAAGCACAACCTGCCTCCAGCGTGACTCATCAAAAGCCCACCTCAGTCATCATCTGCCGCGCCGGGATTCATCGGGAGTTAGATTTGTGAACGTGGAGTCTCGGTATCAGTCAATAAATTCTGGCGTATCAGTGCTCAGAGCTGCAGATTTGCTGTAACTAGTCATTTACCACTGACACAATTTCTCATTTCATGACCTGACCAACAATAATTGGACGGCGCAGAACTCCCCAAGAAGTGATGTCATTGTTTTAGGACTTTTTTTCCCAACACTGTAGAAAAAACTGAAACCAAAAGAGGCCTGAACTTGGCCCGAGTCCACGTCTGATACCCGATATCACTCCCAGCTTGATGAACGGTTTGGCCGATCCCTGTGAAAGCTGTTGTGTTGGATTGTTTCACCCAGGACCAGAAAGAGGAGGTGCTGCTGAGTCCTGTTTGTTGGGCCAAGCTGCGCCTCGGAAACTTAGGAGCAGTGAATCAGGATCAGTGATTCAGTTTAATGAATCACAGTGTGTGTCACGCACCAGGAGGACTGGAAGGAAGAGGTGGATATCGAGGTTGTGATTATTATCAGCACACGCACCAACAAACATGGTCAGAAAACCTGTGCTACAGTACGTCAGGGATGATGTCACCTTATCTTCACGTTTATCAGCAGAGGTGGAAGCAACAAAATCACAGGCAGCAGGGACAGCACTGAACATCCAAACTCATTACAACCACTGACATGTTGATGATAAACTGAAATAATGTGCATGTGCAGACTGCTCAGGTGTGTAGACCACATACGTTTACACATCCTGCTCCGTGCTGGTGTTGAGCAGAGTGTTTGGTCTGTGAATATTTGTCTGTTTGTTGGAAGATATGAGATTTATATTCACCACACAGCACTTTGCACCTCTGTCAGAGCTACAGTGTGACGTACGGTGTACATTTTAGGACCTCCTCAGTTATCAGAGTGAAGTATCAGATATCAGCAAAACCTCTGTCATTTCTCAGACCAAACGGACTCATTTGTCAAACACACCGGCGTCGCTTGTCAAATCTCGCGGCCTCAGATGAAACTCCGTCAAATCTCGCGGGGTCCATGAACGTCGCGGCCATTCGTTTTCTTATTTTGAGATTTCAAAAAAAAAAAGAAACCGTTTCCCGTTTTTTCAGTGATGATACAAATTGTATAATTTGATACAAAAACGGAAAACGGGCCGTGATTCATCATCCATTATCCGATTTAATTAGATGTGTTTGTAAATGGATATTAAAATTAAAATTAAAATTAAAATTAAAAATTCACCCGTGGAAAATATTTCTCTATTTCCTGTTTTGTCTCCGTGACCCGGAAGTTGTTCCACAAGCTAGCCCGCAACCGGATAATGAAGAGTAGACGCATAAATAAATACATAATTAATAAAAAAAAATTGAAATCTTAAAATAAGAAAACGAATGGAGACCAAACGGACTCATTTGTCAAACACACCGGCGTTGCTCCGTCAAACCCCGCGACGTACACGGACCCCCCGAGGTTTGACGGAGCGGGGTCCGGTGTGTTTGACAAATAAGTCCGTTTGAGAAATGACAGAAGTTTTGCTGAAACCTGATACTTCACTCTGAGACCTGAGGATGTCCTGATGTGTACACCGCAGCGACGTCACCTGCTGGTTTGTGACATTTGTTTGAAATCTAATGATTATTGAAAAGTACAGATGATATTTTACATTGGAAATATCTGTTTTTATCATTTTTAAAAATAATAAACTGTCCATCTGATCAGGGTTTTTTTTTTCTCAGATCATCATTTTAATTCATGAATTAATAGTTAAAATAATTTATATTCTGTCAACACAACAGCTTTGGAGGATTTCAGCTGCGACCCTGAAAACTTGTGACATTTCCTTTTTAATATTTTCTCACATCTTATAAACTGAGTAAACTGAGTATGAACATGTGTGTCAGATTCATGTGTCCACTTACTTTTGACCTGCTACATTTTGGACTCCAGGACTTCAAATGACCGTGTCTCCCTCACTCTTCTTTTCATGTTCATCTAAACTTTGAGAAATAAATCACAGACTTGGTTTTAAATTCAAGTCTAAACACAAAAAAACTACAACTGTTCAGATTCTCTTCATGTTCAAATCTTTGAGATCAAATAAATTTAAAAACCACTTGTAGATGGTCTGGAGCAGGGGTGTCAAACCTACAGCCTGCGGCCCAAACCTGGTCCTCAGAGGGTCCAGTCTGGTCTGAGGGATGATTTTACAAAGTGTGAAAATTAGATAGAAGACATTAACTTCAGTTTCTCACAACCTTTATGTATTTTTTAATTCATTATTTATTTACAAAGTAGTAACCCTGAAGCTCCTAGTTTAGTTAGTGTGGTCAGGACAGTTCAAGACACATCAACATTTTCAGACTGTACTTGTTGAAAGTATTTCCAGGTGACTGTGCTGGTATTTTACTGGTGTGGTCCACTGCAGATCAAAGTGGACTGTATATGAACAGCCCTGGTCTTCAGGAAGAGACACTCAAACACACACAGTCATGTACAGCTTCTCTAGATTATTTATCTATATCTTACTATTGTTGGAGGAGGAGGAGGAGGAGGAGGAGCGTTCCCAGAGGCTCATGCAAGCGTCAGTTTGTGTTATAAATCATTCAGGGACACTCAGAAGGGGCACAATACATTTTTATCCCTCTTCTCTCATCCCTCCATCCTCTCTCCCTGTTTTATTATTGAATGTGGTTCCTCTGAGCAGCAATCTGCCACTCGGCACCGTCACAAACACGGAGGAGGAGGAGGAGGAGGAGGAAGGTTAACCAATCAGACAGGAGAGGAGGTTGGAAATGGATAAAATGTCAGAGGTGGAGGGGAGGAGGGTGTTGGAGGGTCACTGATGTACCACACACTGGATCTACACCTTGTTTTCATGTGTTGGTCTCCAGATGATACCGTGAGATGTTCAGGGTCAGACTGTGTTCGCTGGTCATGCTGTGGATGCTGCACCACCTGCCTGTCACAGCCAGCACAGGCCGGTGGCTGACGGCGCTCTGCTGTCAGAACAACTCGCTCACATGTGATGTGTGGATGTAGCCCGTGTGACACCGTGTGTGTGTGTGTGTGTGTGAAAGGAAAATATTGTGCATGTGTTTGCTGGTGGGTGTGCGTGCCAGTGCTTGTGTTTGTGCAGAGTCTGTGTGTCGTGTCCTTGAACTGGTGCTTTTGAAAAAGAGAAAAAAAAAAAAGATGTTTGTCCGTAAACAGGAGGTTTTTTTCTCTGTGTGTGAAGATGTTTAGTGGGATGTAGAGACGCAGTGAGGACGGTCTGCTGATGACACCGTCACAATAAATACACTGTCATAGTCTCAGCAGGGACACCAGTACCACCACTGGGTCTCAAAGGTGCAGTACCACCAGTGGCCACTAGAAAAAAACTTTCCAAAAAACTTTCATTTTCAACCCAGAAGTAAGAATTTTTCCACATATCATTTTGGTGTCATTAGCTAAGTAAATATTCAAAAAGATAAATATTTGGGGGCGTGGTTAGATTGATTGACAGGTCTGGTTGTCAGGGAGACGCCTACACAGTGTCCTCAGGTTCATTAGATGAAGTCAGCTCTTCTCAGTGATGTGGTCCATGTGAAAATCCTTCATCATTAAGGAGATATTTCAAAAAGAGGAAAACTTCGGGGCGGGGTTAGTTTGATTGACAGCTGTGGTCTCCAGTGATCTTCAGGTGGTTTGGAGGCTCAGTCACTGGTGAAGAAACAGCTGGTTTATACCAATGTAAATGATTTCTAATAGTAACATATACACAACGTGAAAGAAACAAAGATCTTCTGTTTGTGTTGTGGAGGCTGCAGCTTCTTCCTCCTGGAGCTGATGAAACAAAGTAAACCTCGCTGTGGTTCCTGGAGATGTTCGGAGGATAATCACAGACGACCATTAAAGAGATTTTCATTGAGTCACTTCTCCAGCTGCTGTTGTGAGGAAACTTCCTCCCTGTGTTTGCACAGAGCCAGCATCACCTCTCATCTCCTGTTTTTATGAGCAAAGCAGCAACACTCGGTGCTGTAAGCTACATGATATAAAATGTTTAAAATGCTCTCCAGATGCTGCTGCAGGATCTCAGTGCAAAGGAATGAGAAACAAACAGGAGCTGCTCTCAGCTGCACACTGCAGCAGATCATCAGTGTCACACATTAATAAGCAGAGGGTCACACAGAGGCCACATTGATGAAGAGATTTTAAGATGTTTCTATGAAAGCAGGAAGTGTTTAATACTCATCATCAGTGAATCTCCTCCTGTCACTCCTCAGGTACAGTCTGATTCCAGTCATGAGGAGCTGCAGCAGGACGTCAGCTCTGGACTTCAACTGAGGAGAGGAACCAAGGACGAGGAGGAAGAGGAAGAGGAGGCTCTGACACCCACATCTACACATTTCCTAAAGGTAGGACACACACACTCAGCCCACTCCCCTGAGGGTTTTGACGTCTGTGGAAGTCGTGGAGGTAAAAGAAAAAGTTGCTTCGTTGGGAGATGTCCTCAACAACACAGATGAGACTTTGGACGTGTGCTTCATGGAGGTCGTACTGAAGGAGTGAGGAAGGTGCACGGGCGCCACACTTGCTCTGTTCGTACATTGTGACTGTGTCGCTGTACTCCACACACAGGAAACCTGCTCTCACTGTGTGTCCTCCTTGTGGAGTCTGTTGGAGGATTTTGTTGTCCAGAGGAGGAAGAGGATGATGAGGATGAGGATGAGGAGCAGGAGGAAGAGGATGATGATGATGATGAGGAGGAGGAGGATGATGATGATGAGGAGGAGGAGGATGAGGATTATGAGGAGGAGCAGGAGGAGGATGATGATGAGGAGGAGGAGGAGGATGAGGATTATGAGGAGGAGCAGGAGGAGGAGGATGATGAGGAGGAGGAGCAGAGGTGTGAGGATGATGAGGAGGAGCAGGAGGAGGAGGAGGATGATGAGGAGGAGGAGAAGGAGGAGGAGGAGGAGGAGGAGGAGGATGATGATGAGGAGGAGCAGGAGGAGGAGGATGAGGATGATGAGGAGGATGATGATGAGGAGTAGGAGCAGGAGCAGGAGGAGGATCAGGATGAGGAGGAGGATGATGATGAGGAGGAGGATGAGGATGATGAGGAGGATGATGATGAGGAGTAGGAGCAGGAGCAGGAGGAGGATCAGGATGAGGAGGAGGATGATGATGAGGAGGAGGATGAGGATGATGAGGAGGATGATGATGAGGAGGAGGATCAGGATGAGGAGGAGGATGATGATGAGGAGGAGGATCAGGATGAGGAGGAGGATGATGATGAGGAGGAGGAGGAGGAGGAGGAGGATGGAGGAGGAGGAGGATTGGACTGAGGCTTTAACCCTCTGATGCTTTCATCTTTCATGTCTCAGTCCCAGCACTCACCTCTTCCTGTTTCCTGTTTGGATGTGACCTCCCTGACCAGTGCTGGTACAGTACAGACGTCCATGACTCACAGTCCTGTCCTCACTGTTCCAGTTGAACACACAGCACAGCCACCAGCCACCAGCAGCCTGTAAACTGGGTCTTGTTGGCCTGTATTCGAGCTGTGTGGCCTGCCGGGTGTCTGATGTACAGAACTGCTAACAACCCTCTGTCACACTGGATTACAGCACATTTTTATTTATTTATTTTATTTGCATCAGATTGTGTGTGGAGCCTCAGTTCAGCTTCCTGTCCTGCAGCTGCACATCTCTGCAGCTCCTTGTAGACCAGTCAGCAGTGGCTTCACGATGGATCTTACAGCACAGATCACTCTGACATACCTCTGCTCTTTGATTGATTTTTGTTTTGAAATTATTTTCTTTATTTTTTTGGAGACAGTGTTTGACCCTGGCTGTCTCTGAGCTGCAGTGTGTGTCTGTGTACGTGTGTGTGTCTGTCTGTGTGTCTGTGTGTGTGCTGCTGTGTGTGTCTGTGTACGTGTGTGTGTCTGTCTGTGTCTGTGTGTGTGTGTGTCTGTGTGTGTCTGTGTGTGTCTGTGTGTGTCTGTGTGTGTGTGTGTCTGTCTGTGTCTGTGTGTGTGTGTGTCTGTCTGTGTCTGTGTGTGTGTGTGTGTGTGTGTCTGTGTGTGTGTGTGTGTGTGTGTGTGTGTGTGCTGTGGGCAGAGCTTGCTGCTGAGTCACACCCTGATTGGGTAAAG
>OOFC01045234.1:0-17634 GCA_900323345.1 Pseudochromis fuscus
GGGTGATCCCCACCGTCTACGCCATTCTCCTCGCCAACAGCCTCCTGTTTTGCCACCAGAGGGCCTTCGTCATCATCAGCCGCCTCTGCGACCCTTTGGACTCTTTGGTGTTCGGCCCCCTGAACAGATTCCCTGGTCAGCTCGGCCCTCGGCCCGTCTCCCTGATCTGTTTCCCCAGTCTGCTCTGCCTTCGGGCCGTCCCCCTGACTTGTTTCCCTGGTCTGCTGGGCCTCTGGGCCTCCTCCCTGAGTTGTTCGTCTTGGACTTTTTGGTTGGGGATAAAATTTGTTGAAAAATTAATTTTAGATAAATTTGAGTATCTTTGTTTAGAAAGTTTTCTAGAAAAAAGAATAATATTGTGATCTGACATTCCTGACACAAAATGAAAGGTTTTTGCATTTCTGTCCGGTGTAGCGTTATTAGCATTAATGATTATAAAATTGTCTCGTTAAAGGGGCACCACCGACCATTTATGATAAACTCAATAATTTCAATAATTTCATCAGTCATAAATCAGAAGGATCAGTTCTTCAGATCATTAAACGTTCGAAGTCAGACAAAAGAAATACTTCAGGCAACGACATGTTGTTTTACAAATTTATTAAATAATAGTGAAATCTAACTAAAGAAGGTGAGAGTAATATATAGAATAGATTATAACTACTCAGGTCTGATTTTAGGAAGGCCATGCATCATACAGATGTCTTTTAGCAGTTTATTTTCTTCCGTTAGCGACACCGTGAAAACTACAAAAAAATAAAAAAACATAAAACATTTCAAACACAAACTTTCAAAGACTCTCTAATTAGACGGATACCAAGAAGAAGTTGGTGTAGCTAGATTCAAGCAGTAGATCTGTCCAATATGCTACAACAATGAAATAAAACATCCATACAAAACACATTAACAACTAATACCAACAGAATATGAAACAAATAAACTTAAATTCACAATTACTGTATGTGCCTCTCAGACCATGCAGAATAGTTTGCTTTTCTTAGATCATGTCGTTTCTCTGAAGCAACATTGGCATATCGTTTCATCGTTTCCAATCCCACAGGTGAGACCCTTGACTAAACTGCGGTCATGTGACTTGTTTCCTACCTGATTTATCACGTACACATTATAATCAGCATAACATTTTTTTTAACCAAACATCAGTTTTTAACATTGCACAGCTTCTAATAACCCCATGAATTCAAATGTTTATAAATGACGGAAAATAACAAACAAAACCAGAAATCTTAGCCATTACTGTCCCCTGGACAGCTACACTCCCACCAAATTACTATGATTTATGCTACGTTTGTATAAACATTGAATAAATCCAGTAATTTCCACAATTAAACATTTGGTATCTTATACTTCTCAAGTAAAACCGATACCTTGAATGTTCTACACAGGTAAATGATTTGAAACTGATTCAAGTAGAATGGTTTAGTTGTTTTCCACAAGCACAACTAATTTATGAATACATCGTTGAAGTATGGATACAGTAGTGAGTTGTTTACTATTCTTCCCAAGTTTTTGGTTTCCCATTTGTACTGTAACCTTTCTCACTAAACCATCCTCGTCTTTGCGAACATCTAGCACCCTTCCAAGTCTCCACTCATTGTGGGGAACTTTGTTCTCTTTCACAATGACAATATCTCCAATCTTCACATTCCGCTTTGAAGAATGCCAGCGTTGTCTGAGGGTTATGTTTGCCAGGTACTCCTTCCTCCATCTACTCCAGAATGGCTCTGCCACATACTGTACCCTGCGCCACCTTTTCCTGACATATACATTATCTTCCACAAATTTTCCTGGTGGGGGCAGTGGGACAGAACTTTTTATGGTGAGCAAATGATATGGCGTGAGTGGCTCTAGACCTTGGGGATCACTGATACTGTCAGTGGTGAGCGGACGGCTGTTTACAATTGACATGGCTTCGTAGAAAAATGTTCTAAGAGAAGCATCTTCTAATCTACCAGCACTCTTAGGTGGTATTCAGACCTGGACTGTTTGGTCCACTTTAAACGGACCAGGGTTCGTTTCCCACACTGGTCCGGGCTTTCCATGCTGGTGTGAATAGACACAATCAAACCCTGGTGCGGACTAAACAACCGGACCGAGACCCTGTTTTTGAGGTGGTCTCAGTCCGCTTCCAACGAACTCTGGTGCGGATCCTCGTTCTCTTGTGTAGGTCTGAATGCAAACCAAGGTCCATCCGAACTAACTACAGGATACATGCGTCTTTTGGGCCTAACAAGCCACCGTAGCCAAGCATTGTGGGAAAAAATATACCTTCGTTGCTGCTGCTAACGCTAATGCTACATGCTACAAACAATGAGCCGTGGACAGACTTGGAGCAACGAGGAGACACCGTGCCAAAGGATATTTGGGCAGATGCACACATAGTCCAACTACTTGAAAAGACACAAAAATGCGTTTGTTTTCAGCATGTTTAATGAGAAAATGAAGGAGAGGGGCTTCGAGCGGTCGCCCGAACAATGCCGCGTCAAAGTGAAAAAACTTTGCCAAAGTTATCTGAAGCTCTAATAAGAGCACAAACATACAGAGCAAGAGAGCGGCGTGCAGGACGTCCATGTTTACCTCCATTTCCGGGTGTTATCTGTGTGCCGCCCTTTGTCAGAGCTGTCCAATGAGAGCACCGATCATCACACACCTGGATGTGTTTACACAATATAGTCCACTTGCAAAAAGTACAGTCTGAATAGGAACCGCACCAAACGAAAAAAATAAAGTCTGCTTTCGGTCCGGACCAAACAAGTGGACCAAAGGACTTTTCTGGTCTGAATACAGCCTATGTAAATACTCGGGTTCAAGAAGAGGAAGATTTAGGGGCGGGGTTAGTTTGAGTGACAGGTCTGATACGATCAAATACCAAACTCCTGGCTTCATAACGCGACTCCATCCTATAAACTATGCAGTAAACATACAAAGTAATGTAACTTTATTGACAGGAAGTTCACCGGATTCTGTATTTTAATCACAAACTGTGGGTAAAATGTTTTCTGTGTGGGAGATGCTGGAAAATGTCGACTGAAGTGGAAAATCTTGATGTCTGGAAATACTGCAGCTAACAGTAAAACGTTCACGGCTGCACAGCATCCCCATGCACCAGCAGTTATTTAGTACGAACACCTCACATCATCAAAGTGTTTACTGGTTTACTGTTCAACAATGAAAGCATCCTCCTCCTCCTCCATGCAGCATCGTCCAAAGTCTAAACACACATCAGTGAGCTGCATGTGACACAGTGACATGATCCTTTATTATGACAAACACACACTGTAGCTTATTTTGGCTCAGTAGCACTAACACCGGGCTGCTGACGTAACTCGCTAATGCTCCCAAAGTGTATTAATCCACAGGTGCTCGGATATTGATTCACCTACAGTGATGAGCAGTTTTAACTAATTCACCAAGATGTGAAATATGAAAAACACCTTTCAAGAGTTTGCCGCCCAGTCCAGAGGTTTCAGTCTGATTAAGCAGGAATTATTCTCTATTTTTCTTATTGTCAGCAAATCCCATGGAAACAACCTAAACCAACAATGATGCTGATCCTACTAAGTATTGCCTGAGTAGCCAAAGCCTCAATATAGCTTATTCCTCCGCACCATAAAGGTCTATTGTTGTCTAAAAACAATTCATTAGTCCCACTGGAAATACTTTCTGACTTCGCTGCTGTGTCTGTGGCGCGCAGCCATGTGTTGTCTCTGACGACTAGAAATCTGATCACGAAGCTGTAATTTTATTTCTTGCAAACCATCAGTCTTCAAACAGCAGAGCAGCTGTTAGGGACTATTTTCAGCAGATGAATACACATGGTGTGGTTGATGCAGCAGGGTGGATGTTGTAGGACGCTTTTTGTTGCCTTATCTTTTGCTTTTCATGCTCACATGGAGGTTTACTGTATTTCCTCGAATGAAAACTGTGCTAATAAATCACTGAGACGTTGCTGATATGAACAAATACAGACAGGTAAAAAAAAAAAGGTGATTAAACTACAGATGAGAGCTTTTATGTCCATTAAATTCTTAGTAGTGGGCTTTTATTGTGAAATTGTAAGAGTTGTGAGAAGGAAGAGAAGAGCTGACTTCACCAGATTTCTAAAATTTGCTACAATTAATCACAAGTAACTATAAAATGAAACTGGTTTTGTAGTTTTGCAAATATTTGTTTAATAATTGAAAGATATCTTGTAAAATTCTGGAAATTTTCACAATAAAAATCTTAAATAAAAGTAACTTTTATCCCAAAGGCTGGATTGTAATTATTGAAAATGTTGGAGCATGTTATTTAAGTATTTCACAGTATTTTCTGGTGCTCGAGCTGCTGGAAAATTAAAGTTTTAAATTCATTTAATCAGATTTTTGTGACCACATCACATTGCAGTGTTGGTCTGTTTCTCAGGGATGTGGACGGAAGAGGATGAGGTTTGGTTTGTGAATTCTTGCTCCTCAGAGGATGAACCCTCATGAACTTATTCAAACATCCACCTGCAGCAGAGTGTTTCAGGTGTGTAGGTCCTTCAGCGCTGGTTGGATCCCCTCCCACCACCACCACCATCACACCTTTCCCATGATGCATAGCAGGTGTCTGCTCTGAGTCTCCCTGGAGAGATGAAATGAAAAGTTGTCCCTGTTTTTAAACACCACTGTTTCCTGGCTTTTCTCTTTGGCTGCTTGGAAACATCTGACAGTAGATGGTGCATCCACAGAAACACTCAGAAGAGACCTGGTGCACCGGTGTCGTCGTGTCCTCACTGTGAACATTGTCACTCGGTGTTCTCCAAATAAGAGTCCTGGTTTGTGCCGTTAGGCTTTCAAAGGGGGAACATCACAGCAGCCGTGCTCCTGATGTATCAGCATCACTGCACAGCACAGAGCTGAGGGAATTTCCAAGGATTTCTGGGAGAACTGGGATTTCTTCCCATCACTGAACAATAGTGCTTATTACATTGTTACGTAGATGCATTGTTACACGATGTACCTTTTAAAAGACTGTCTGCCTTCGACGGGGGAAATGTTACGAGAGCAGTTTTTAGTGCAGACCTGAGGATGTTGTTATGTGCAATGGCAGGAGAGGACAGTGGATCCCTGCAGCAGCTGTGGTTTCAGGGGTTTGAGGTTTTCTTGGATGGCAGGCGGGACATTAGTGCCGTCTAATGCACTTTGCCCTCCATCTTTTCACTGCTGCTGTGAGTTCAGGATGAAGCTCCGTGTTTCCAGGTTCACTTTGCTCATACTCATTCTAACAGCTACTATTTAAATGGTGGCCAGGGATGGTCTAAGTGAAGCTGGTGCATAGGTGCAAAAAACTGCAATACCACCGATGGCCACTAGAGGATGAGGCCAACAAACTCTGGCACAAATTGACTTTAATTCAGTTTTTCTGTTGGTACACCCTTTTCTTAAACATATTTTATTCATTTTCTGGTATTTTAAGTTGCTTTTATTGTTGTTTATTGTTTACCTGGTTGTGTGTAAAGCGCATTATAAATAAAGTTGCAGTAATTCAAAAAAGATCATTTCCAATCATGAAATAATCAGGGGTTTTTTCCCATGGGTCATCCTGATGTTGAAGTTATTTCTTGTTTTTAGTGATATCCCTTCAAAAAGAGGAAGGTTTGGGGGCGGGGTTAGTTTGATTGACAGGTCTGGTGTCCAATGAGGTGGTTTGGAGGCTCATTTACTGGTGTCCTCTCCTCCCTTCATATCCAAACATGTTCAAATACAAAACTCCTAACTTCAACAAACCAACACATGACGTCATGCTAGAGTTTGTATTGTAGTTTTTAATGTTTTAATAAATTAGATTTTGAATGTGGAAGCTGCAGTATGGCAACAGTCCAGAGGTACTTTGAAGCGGCTTTGTTTTTGTTTTGTTTTTCTTGTTGTTGTTTTTTTTACAGGCAAAGTCATAAACAAAACTCAGCTCATAACTCATGAACTCTGCTGCTGCTGCTGCTGTTGTTCTCACTCAGAGCTCACATTTATGACGACGCAATTAATTTCCCCCGGGCAGATTTTCCCTTTGCTTTGAAGTGGGAAACAATGTAATTTTTTGTACATTCTTAATACCATCACTTCTAGTTTGGTGACTTTACATAAAAGGCGTTTGTGTAAACAGCGCCGTGCGGCAGGAGGCCCGTTTTTTTGGGGGGTTTTTTTATGGTGGAATAAAACAGCTTTGGCCTTCATGTTTTTTTACAGCTGAGGAGGTTGATCCTGAACCCCTGTGTTTCAAAGCTTCTTGAGCCCTGCACAATCCTCCACCCCCCCCAGCCCCCTTCTCCTCCGCAGAGCTGCTTACAATAGGCCCTCATTCACTCCATCGTCTTTTTAAACACCAATAAAATCTTTTACATTTCCTCGGCAGGCAGTTAAAATTCGGCTGACTGCCTCGCATTTCCCTCTGCACAGTCTCCTCGTGGCGGGGTTTTGTTCGGCTGCTTTCACTTTTCCTTCGCTCTGGTGAGGAGACAACAGAAGAAGCAGCTTCATGGTTTTACGAGCAGATCTCTGAGAGCTTCGTTTGTTTTCCCAGGTCACCTTTTGGCGCTGAGGGGATTTTTTTTCTGACATCTGAGAAGGGTGCCAGGCCGTACATACTTTCCAGCTTAGCGGCCATTTGTACGAGCTGTTGCGAGCACACTTCCCCATCGCCTGAAAGTGTGCTCAACTCATCCTCTCCCTCTCTCTGCTGCTTTCGTTGTGCTCTTTTCTTCCTCCTTTGTCATGCCCATCACCCCCATCTGCCCACTCCTCCTCATCCTCGTTCCTTCACGCTTTCCACTCTCGTTTGTCTCTTTGTTGTCCCATCTGCCTTCCTTCCTTTTTCCAATGCCCTACTTATATTTCTCCTGTCCTTCCCGTCCCTCCATCCTACAGACTCTGTATGGACTGGACGAAGCTGACGTGACATCACCTTTTGGTTTGTGGCATTTTGAATCCAGGAGTTTTGCATTTGAATGTGTGAGGCAGATGCGAAGGGAGGAGCGAGGAGGCGGGTCTGACCCTTGAAGCTGAGGGCACTGCCCAATGTGTACGAGTTCAGGTACAATCTCATTGGAGGCCAGACCCGTCCATCAAACTAACCACGCCCCTAAAACTTCGTCAAATTTCTTGTGTGATGCTTTTCTTTTGAAGACGTGATTAGACGTCTTAAAAAAGTTTTAACTCGACCGAAAAATTTGTGGCATTGTGAAGACCAATCAGTGTTGAGAAATGAGGATGAGCTTATCGTCGCCGTCTCCGTCCATCCAGAACTTTATGACACAACTTGACTTCTTGCTGACCTCACCTACAAGTAGTGCAGCAATATTTCCAATGCCCTTCACTGCTGATGGCGTTTTCCAGAAGGAGTGCTCCCATTGGCTGATCAGGGCGACCATGGTGAAATCTGCAGCGACCATATTCATGCAAGTCATGTGAGACAACTCGAGTTTAGGTCTCGTCTCATTGGAGATCAGACCTGTCAATCAATCTACCGTATTTTCTGGACTATAAACCGCTACTTTTTTCCGACGCTTCGAACTTAAACACCGGTGTGGCTCATGTATCGGCGGCACGAAGCTCGTTAGCTTTTTACAAGCTAGCAAGCTCCGTGTCGCCGATACATTTAGCCTCGTCACATGAGACCCGGTCAGAGTGGACCACATGAAACTGTTGGAATAAATTCAATAGCGGCTGATAGACAGGTGCGCTCAATAGTCCGGAAAATACGGTAACCACACCCATAAATCTTCCTCTTTTTGAAGTTTAATATCTCCTTAAGGATGAAATGGTTTTCAGATGTCAATTAGACTAACCCCGCCCCTAACTCCTCCCACCAGGTCTCTGAGAAGAAGAGTTGACTTTATCTAATGACCTCAGGATGACTTGTGGGAAAAACGACTAAAAAGGAGGATTTTTGAATTGAAGTCAGTGGGAGTATTTTGTAGTGGCTGTTGGAGGTATTGCACTTCAATGGCCTCATTTTTGAGACCCGGTTGGTTTGTCCATTTCTATGTACAGTGTATGATACATTTTTATTGCTGCACACCACCTGTACCTGTCCTTCCTCATTCCCTCCATCCCTCCTCCTCTTCCTCCTCACCTCCCTCCCTCAGCTCACCTCCCTCACCCTCCTCCTCCTTCCTCTCCTGTGTTTTCTCCCTCGGTTCTGGCCTCCACACCCACATGACCCGACATCATGAGAAACCCCTCATGACAGTGCACTCTGCCAGCTCCACCATGCAGCGCCGCTACACCCCAGGAGCGAGGAGCTGTTTTAGTACAAAAGCTCCTCGGGCGAGCATTGTCTCCTAACCTCATTTAACTCTGAAAAATTTATAGCCTCCTTTCACAGCAGGAACTTTTCCATGAACCAGAGACACTGTGTTTTTTTTTTGGTTTTTTTTACTGTCCCAGGAACCTCAGCTGCACTTTGACCAGAGGGACCGGGCTCTAAATTTAGCTCCTCAGCCCCAAATTAAACAGCAAATCTGATAATGGAGGGATGATGTGGTTTGGTTCAGCACAAGGTTTAGGAAAAAGTTCATCATGTTGTCACTAAGTGTTCAGCAGGGGGTCACATGCATCCTTAAGACCAACAAGGACTGATGGAGGTCGTTGACCCCTCAACCCCGACCTCCTCCCTGTGTCACCTGACTTCCTGTATTACTTGACTCTAGAGTTTGCTAAATGCAGGTGAAGCAGGAATTTGTTCTGCTCACTTTCTACTAGTGTTAAAAATGTGGGTTAATTACTTCAGTAAAGATTTAATTTAATTTCTCAGGCATTATTTGAGAGTTGCTGATATTGAGGAAGTGATTATCAACAGATGCACAGGACGGCTCAAGTTACACTGGCTCCTGTAGACGGGGGCGGGGCCAACAGGTGAGATGGACCAGATGTTTTCTGTAGAATACTGTGTTACAACATCATCACAAACCTCCCCTCACGCTGAACTTAAAAGTTGCAGCATTGATCTTCATGTGTCTTTTTATTTGTTTCCTTAATCTCTTCATAATTATTCATATGGATAAAGTTTTGTAGGTTTTTTTAATGTCGGGAACACCCTTCTCCTGAACTGAAATGCACACAGATGTAAATCACTTCCCTCAGTCAGAGATAAACGTTGCCATAGCAACAGAGTCTCTCTGTACCTGCATGTTTCCTCTTGATGCCAAAGTCTGGACATCACCACTAAACCACAAAGACCATAACTCTGCATTGTTGGACACTGGGCTTCAAATGACAGAAATTTAGATTTAAGTTTAAATATTGAAGTTTATATTTGTTGGGTTGGAAAAAGGAACTTTAATTTTCTGATTTAATAAAAAAAATAGTCACTTCTTTATTTGTGGGAGCGTTAGTTAAATCAGGTGTCTCTTATTTTGTACACCTGAGTGTGTCATTAAGGTTTATGGTGAATGAAATGTGAATTTTAACTCCCATAAAAAAGCAAATAATGTTCAAAGTGAGTGAATTTTGAGTTGCTTCTCCAACATGTCTGACACAGTGTGATCCAGCCCTGTCCACGAGCGTAAGTGTTAACCACTGCACACCGCCAGGCATTTCTAGCATGAGTGCAGCCCTGCCATTAGCCTAGCAGTGAAGATAATACAACTTCCTCCATCCACATGTTCGAACCTGACAGCCAATTGGAGCCATAAAAGTCCAGAAGGTTCCCATAGCCAGCAGTTCACACCAGGAAGACTGTTGTTAATGTTAATGGGGTGTGATGGCAGGCTGCTTGGTTGTCAAGGTCAAGGCTACAACACACAGCAGACATGTGGCGATACACCTCAGCGCTGCAGGAGGAGCACAGACGGGTTTTGCCTCAATAAGGACGAAAGATTTCTCTCTTTAACGTTTCACAGTTAAACAGTTGCTAACTGTTAACGATGGGTCAGAGCAGCAGGAATTAAAGAAAGATGACTTCACATTTTAAATAGGGCGCAAGAATGACTGCAGCTGTTTCCACATCATTATTTCACAGACTTTTATTTTGAAAAATAAAAGCTTTTCTTTTCTATAAAAAGTTTTTCTTTGTGTGTGTGTTGCTGGTTTGAGTGCAGTGTTTTTGTAACGTAGGCACAAAATCTGAACCAAAGAAGAAGTCGAGTGTTGAGAATATTCAGCTTGATAAATGACAGAAATCAATAATCAATTATCCAAACAGTTGCAGATGAGTCATTGAGGTGATGATGCCTGAGTGCAATATTTCCTTATGAATTCATGTCATGTATTATTGTCTAAAAACACATCTTTAGTACATTTAAATAATGTTTTTTTTTGTGTGTTAATGAATTTCAAAATAAAACCCTACACTGCTGAGAACATGCAGCTTTTATTATGAAGGGGTAATAAGAGTAACAGGATATTGTATAATTCAAAGGACCTAAATGGACCATCATGGCTGAGATAAAAGTTTAAAAAAGCTACATTTTTATGACAATCAAGTTTACATGACTATATTTTATTTAAGTTTGTTAAGT
This sequence comes from Pseudochromis fuscus, assembly GCA_900323345.1. Taxonomy (NCBI): domain Eukaryota; kingdom Metazoa; phylum Chordata; class Actinopteri; family Pseudochromidae; genus Pseudochromis; species Pseudochromis fuscus. Next base: position 10,496 of record OOFC01045234.1, read on the forward strand.
GTTTCATCCCAGATTTATTTTCCATGGATCAACAAACTAATTAATCGACACTCGTGGATATATTTTCAAATCTTTGAGGAAACCCTGATGAGAGAGTTGCTGTGTGGCCAGTTTGTATTTGAAGGTGTATTAGCGGTGAGTTATTGATGATGAGGATCAGGATGGTGGAGGAGGAGCGAGGTGGACCTGTGGACCATATAGGGAAAGCATTTCAACTGCTGTTTACACTGATTCACATACATCACCTTTTCATGCGAGGACACTTGCATGCACACTTTCACAGACACACCCACACCCGCACTATGTATCTATATCTATTATGTATACAGTGTGTAGAGATAAATACTGCAGCAGACTGAGTGTATGTATGTAAATACTCACAAGGCCAAAGCATTCCAGTTCAGTACACGAGGGCCGAGCTCAGAAAACCCAGCAGAGAGTTTTATCTTTAGTCCTGATCAACCCACAGCCGATCCCGACAAGACGGGTCACATATTTGACCTTTGACCCCAGCACCACTGCTGAGGGGTCTGCTGGGAGAAGCCTCCAGAAAGCAGGACGGAGAGAGAGAGAGACGCCCAGGCCGGATAACACAGAGGCAGAGAGTGTGAGTGTTTATGTCAGGCCGGGCCCAATGTAAACTGCTTGGATGCTGTCTGTCACCGCAGCCCAGTAACACGGTTGTCCTGTTTTCACCGTCCCATTTATAGCTGTTACGAAACTGCTTTTAGGGGACGGGGTTATGAAAGCATACCATATATTGAAGCGGGGTTTTATGGCGCTCTGAGGACAGCGAGGTGGTTTGCAGCATTAACCTGTGTTTGTAAAAAGGAACAAACAGTGCATGTCAGAGGCAGGGTTTCACCAGAGGCCAGAGAGTCTCCAACATGTCCTGCAAATCACACTAAAGTCCGTCCACTGCCCGAGAGGAAACCACTGCCCAACAGGTGCTCACTTACTCTGCCTCTGACTTCTAAGACAATGCTCTTTATATGAAGCATAATGCACAAGGACCAGTGGATCAGGAGTGTTAGTGACCAGTGGTTGTTAAAGTCACACTGACACAGCAGATATAACTCCATATGGTGACGTATGTCCAGCAAAAACAGGATATGTAGGCGGGACAAAACTCTCAGATTCCTTGGTCTAGTGCTGTAGGTCTTGAGATTGGTCTTGGTCTCGAAACAGGTCTTGAGACCACTTTTTAAGGGTCTCGGTCTCGTCTCTGAATCAAAGGCATGTTTACTGGGTCTCCTGCTGCCGTCCTGGTGTCATGTGGTCTTTGGGACACCTGGACTGACATGTCCCCTGTCCACAGACACTGGATGAAGATGACTGGAGACGCTGGGAAAATTCGTTTTTAAAACCAAAGTTAATTTAAAAAAAAAAAAAAGATACTGGTCATTTGGTTCTACTTTATTGTGATTTTTCTTTGATCTATACAGTCTTGGTCTTGTCTCGGTCTCGACCTCCAAATGTCTTGGTCTTGGTCTCGATGCTCTGTAGTCTCGATAACGTCTTAGTCTCGGTTGGTACGGTCTTGACTACAACACTACCGAGGTCTTCAAACGGGATCAGGAGCAGAGTGGATCAAGAGTTTAAAAAGCTCCTGCATTAAACGGAAACACTTGCAAATGGCTCTGTGATAGGCTGACAACCTGTCCAGGATGTACCCCCCATCCTGCCCATTGACAGCTGGGAGAAGCTCCAGCAGACCCCTGTGATCCAAGTGTGGAGAAGGCAGGTGTAGAAGATGACTGACTGATGACATTTGAAAATACACTATATTGATGTGTTTGTATCTTGGGTCCAGCGTTTACTTCTTCATCTCAATCAGATGAGACTCTTGGTTTTTATTTGAGGAAATACCCTACCCCCTGCAAAGTTTTGTGAGTGGATCCCCAGTCCAGTTCTAGATGTATACTCTCTCCAGTGTATTCTGGGTCTGCCCAGAAGACCTCCTCACATGGCTCCTTTCAGCACAAAGGAAAGTACCGGCTCTACATTGATCCCCGACTGTCTGAGGAAACTGATTCCAGCGACTTCCCAAAGGTCATGACCATAAGTGGTGGTTGGAACACTGGTAAATAGATGGTCTGGCCTTCCGGTAAGCCCCCTCCGATCTGACCACTCATTACTCCTGACAGTCCACCAAGACGGGCGTCAATCTCATGCTCCCTTCAAATTTCTTCCTGCAGCAGGAGAAGATTTATTGTCTCTGAGCCCAAACTGAAGTGATGCCTGCAGCTTGTTTAGTCTGTAGCTGCATGTTGCATGTACTTAGGGACAAGTATGATAAATGTCCTCAAGTGATATCACTTCAGTTAAAAAAATCCAAGGGTGCAGACCTCTGCAGCCCACTCCTCATCTGCTGTGAGTGACGAGGTCAGAGCCTCGACACCGACTCTCATTGCTTTACATTGCTGTAGATTTGCAGTAATTATCCTTTCCACATGACTGAACTGAAATAACCCCGGAGAGGGTTTATTTTCCCACACTCAGAGCTGCACAAAAGTCATTTACATTTGTTTTCCAAAGCTAATTGCTGCTCCCCGTGACAACTAATCTGACGTTTATGTGTGAAATTTATAAAGTAAGAAAAGCCTTATGCATGACTTTTACATTAGGTGAACAGCCACTGTTAACCACCTTTTGTTCTTTGTCTTTAATAGGATTATATGTTTCTTTTGCTCTTTCAGGACCTGAGCTTGACTCCTGAAATGGCCCGAATGGAAAGTTGTTTTCTTGCTGCAAACACAGTCTGCTTTTTATATTGCAACTATGAAACCTTTCCCTTTGTTTGCTGCACGTAATTATCCAATTATTCAATAATAAGAGCTCTAACTGAGCTGTTTACAGAGTTACATATGGACCTGGTGCATTAATATTCCAGGTTTAAAGCTACATAAACAGTCACATTACATTATAATGATGTCAGATTGGGTGCATTGGCATGTACGTTGCAATAAAACACACATGCAGGCGACTCACGTGCTGTGGTGGTGTGTTGGATATATGACTGTGGCTTCATCTGAATGTGAGAACCTTCTACCCTCATATCCCTAAACATATCACATATAACACTAAGTCTTTGTCAAAGTGTAGGAACATTTAGAAGAAGTAAATCATTAAAATCACGCATTCACATCCATCAAATTAGAATCAGTGATTTCAGAGTAGGTGGCAGTGATTAGAAACTCCTCGCTAGTCAGTGACAGATGGTGTTTGCAATCAGAATAAGATCTAAACAGCTCTTCAGGAAAAAAAACTGGCCTAAAAGCCTGGAAAGGTATTTAAAGCCCACGTAAAATAGCATTTTCAGAGCATCTAAAGTCCGTATTGTGACGTATTTCCAGCTAGAGCAGCTAAGTGGTAAAGAGGGTCGTCTATGGATCATCTATGGATCATAAGGTTGTGGGTTTGATCCCCAGCTCCTTCTGTCCACATGTTGAAGTGTCCTTGGGCAAGACCCTGAACCCTAAGTTGCTCCCAATGGTGGCTAGTGGCTTGCATGGCAGCTTGGTAACCATCAGTGTGTGAATGGGTGAATGAGGAGCCATGGAAAGCACTTTGGGACCTAGCTTAGGTCATGAAAACGCTATATGAATGTACTCCATTTAGCATTTAACAAAAACAAGATATGTTACTGAGCAATTTGTAGCATGTAGCATCAATATGTAGCATCTCTCCAAAGAGAAACCACCACAACTGTCCAAAAGGAGCATCATAGGGACACTACAGTGGTCAGTGGACATACCAGACCTTTACAATAATGTCCTCAGATGAATCACGCACAGAGCTGTTTGGTCTGTGACACACATGTCGACTGTTAGAGTGACCAGAGACGTCCATTCAGGAGATGAACCTCGTGCCAGCTGTGAAGGTGGAAATGTTCTGTGTTGAGGTTGCGTCAGCGCCTCGGGGATTGGACAGCGTTCAGTCACTGAATCCACTGAGCGCTCTGCATCGTATCAACGTGAAGATGATGTGAGGGCATCTGTTGAAGTTGAACGTTCAACAGAAAATACGGGGAGATTTGAAACCAGCATGAAAACCCCTGAGCAGATTGCAACCAAAGAAATTTGAACTGGGAAAGTTCTCCAAACATCTCAGCAAACTGATGCAAAACACCTGCAGCAAGTGATTTCTTCTGGATGGAGATCTACTGGTTACTCTGTCCACAGATGATTATATTGTTTCACATTGTTAAATAATGTAATTAATTTAATGATTAAAAAACATAATAGTCCCTGTCCTGGTGTTAAATCACTTTCATTGGTCCACACTATATCTGTATGTACATCTGTGATGATGTTGTCCTCGTGGCACCACCACACTGATGCCTCCAGCTCGCACATGAGCAGTTTCCAGCCGAGTGTGAAGCGGCTGGGATGCGGCTCAGCACCTCCGAAAAGACGACATGGCCCCCTCGAGATAAGGGGAGAGGATCTACCCCACGTGGAGGCGGTCAAGTGTCCAGGGGTCTTATTCCCGTGTTAGGGAAGGAGGGAGGGTGACATCGACCGCAGACTGAGAACAGCAGCAGCAGTGATGTGGTTCCTGTACCAGTCTGTAGTGGTGAAGGGGGAGTTGGAGGGATTGATGGATGGATGGATGGATATCTCTCAGAAGATTGATTGTTTTATCTGGAGAGTACCTCAAAACATCCAAGTTTTATCTACTTACTTCTTCATATGTCCTATAGCAGCTGGAAACCGGTGCTAGCTTAGAGCCCGATATGTAACAAAATGTAAGAACGTCCTGAATTGTTATTAAAAAAAATGTAATAAAACCCAAAATATTAGAAGTTGTTACATTTTGGGTAAAGTTTTTGTTACATTGTTGACCAATTGTTACATTATGGGTTTTGTAAATTTCTTATTTACTGCAGTTTGGGATCAGCTCTTTTGTTACATTGTCAACCAGTTGTTACATTTGCAGTTTTATTACATTTTTTCACAACAATTTGGGTCATTGTTACATATCAGACTCTAACAGGCCTGATTCAAATGAGCAGCTCATCATCCAGCTCTGCAGAAGCCTGATAAGGATCCTGGTCATTGAATCAGGTGTTGGAAGAGGGAAACATCTAAAACATGCAGGACCAGGATTGCCCACCCTGATGTAGTTAAAATTATGGATCCAAGCTGAAAATCAAAGTTTGTTTGATCCATCCATCCACCCCGACCTCCTCCCTCTGCAGTGTCTGTATGAAGGTCTGGACTCAGTGAAATGTATTAAGCTTCTTGCACAAATGAGTCATTTCTCAGGAAGGACACTCTCCTGAAATAAATATCATTACTAGAATTGTAGCACTTCACCTTTTCCACCATGCTGGTCTCATCGTGTTTGTTTTCTGAGTCTCCATCCGCTCACCAGATGTCCTCGGCCTGTCCTCAGTCACCTGACCCCCTACACCTGTCTCACAGTCCTGACTCACACCCTCGTCTGTTTCCCACTCTGAAATCACCCACAGTGTTGTGATGTGTATCTTTCCATAATCATTTCCAGATTGTTGCATGCTGCTGCAGTCTTTCTGCTCTCTAACCTGTTTTGACACCTGTCTCACGTCTATGCTTATTTAACTATGACCCTAATGCATGACCACATCCTGACGGTGCCAAGGTAAATGCACCGGGCACACTATTCACTATTCGACATGTTTATCCTTCTTCTTATACATGTTTCAGAGCATAACTCGTCCCGCGGCTTCGAGAAACCACCGGCAAAAAATATATAGCGACTCCTGACACTGTGTTTACGAACCAGGTGAAAAATGAAGGTTGTGGGAAGGTGCGGAGGTGATTTGGTGGTTGGGTGAGGGCTGTGTGGAGTGTGTGGGTTGTGGTGGTGTTGTGTGAAGATTGTGAGTGTGGAGTTCAGGTGGAGGTTGTGTGGAGATTGTATGGAGGTTGTGTATAGGTTGCATGCTTGAGGTCAGGTGGAGGTTGTGTGAGAGTTGGGTTTGTGTTCGGTCAGTTTTAATGTAGTTACTGTTTGGTTAGAGTGCTGCACTTTTTAGCGCAAACTTTCTGGTCATTTCATTATATTTGATCAACAATGGGATGCAGATGTTGATCTCATCACTGCTCTGGGAGAAGTTAATCATGTTGTTATCCTACTGTTCAGGTCGGGGCTGAAACGCCTCTCCATCCCTCTGTTTTGGCAACATTAATCTATTACTTAAATATGGAAAAACAATGTTCCCGAACAGATCAATACTTCCCTTGTGATCTCTAACACATTTGTAATTTTCAGAAACAGCTACAGGTGTCGATGCATCAGCTGTTTTCACTAAAATCGCGAAGAAAACAACATTGATCGCTCGCATTTAGGCTCCATCTGTTCCACCTGTTTAAATGATGCCCCACTTGTTTTATTGGTGTCCTTTAAAAGGTGTGTTATGATATTAATTTTATGTGTGTCAGATATATCCTTTAGAGATAAGGTGAGGAGCTCGAAGTAGAGTCGCTGCTCCTCCATGTTGAGAAGAGCCAGATGAGGTGGCTTGGGTGTCTAATCAGGATGGATCCTGGACGCCTCCCTGGTGAGGTGTTCAGGGCACGTCCCACTGGTAGGAGACCCCAGGGAAGACCCAGGACACGCTGGAGAGACTATGTCTCTCGGCTGGACTGGGAACACCTTGGGATCCCCCGGGAAGAGCTGGATGAAGTGGCCGGGAGAGGGAGGTCTGGGCTTCCTGCTTCAGATGCTGCCCCCACGACCTGACTCTGGATAAGTGGAAGAAGATGGATGGATGGATGGATGGATGGATGATGGATGGATGGATGGTTGGATGATGGATGGTTGGATGATGGATGGATGGATGGATGATGGATGGATGGATGGATGGATGGATGATGGATGGATGGATGGTTGGATGATGGATGGATGGATGGATGATGGATGGATGGATGGTTGGATGATGGATGGTTGGATGATGGATGGATGGATGGATAGTTGGATGGATGGATGGTTGGATGGTTGCATGGATGGATGGATGGATGGTTGGATGGATGGATGGATGGATGGATGGATGGTTGGATGGATGGTTGGTGGATGGATGGATGGATGGATGGATGGATGGATGTTGGATGATGGATGGATGGATGTTGGATGGATGGATGGATGGATGGATG
>OOFC01045235.1:0-11944 GCA_900323345.1 Pseudochromis fuscus
ATCTTTCCTCTCATAAATACTACATGTTGAAGTCAATACTGTAATAACTTACTTTACTTACTTTACTTTATTACTTTATTTGAATGGGACAATGCATATTAATGAACATACAGCGATGTAAATATGCCAGATTTAGCTCAAGGCTAATTTCCATCTGTTGTCCCATGGGGTAAAAGACATATACCACCAAACAAGAACATACAGAACATTCAACAAAATTAAAAACAAGACAGAACAAAGCAACAATATAAAAACTAAACAATCAACCACAACCTACACTTTTCTTTCCCTCACACACACACATCATTCTATACTTATAAAACTGACTTGACTCTGTGAGGAGTCAAGTTGAGGATATATAAGATAGTTTGGTCTTATGGATCGGATCGGACGGGTGGTAAAAGAAAAATCCGAAATCTGATCCAGTCATTTTGGCCTGGATCTGAGCCGATACTGATCCAGTGGATCGGATCAGACCTTCCCTACACAAAACACATCACTACCAGATCAGGAACGTTTAAAACTCAGGAGTTTAAAACTTAAATGTTGCAGATGTTCATTTATATAAAGAAAGCCATTTAAGTTAAATGATGTATTGCATTTATTACTGATGACATGTTTTCATGTTGTCGTGTGCAGGATGTGTGTGTTCCTGGACATCCAGCAGCACTGAGCAGGTGAGGAAGAGGAGGTGAGTGAAGGCCTGATATACATGTGCAGTAAACAGGTGAATCATCGGCTGAATGAGTTGTTTCAATAGCTGACGACCTGACAAATGTAAATAAAGTGTTGCTTGTTTTCACTTGCACAGTAACTGAATATCACTTAAGACCCAACAACCTGCAGCTACATTGACCCTGTGTTCAGGTCTGACCATCTTCTCCTGGTTCATTCAGCTCCTTTCAAATGCTGATTAATATTCACTCAGGCTTCATTTTTTATTTCCTTAGGTGTATAATGTTTGGTGGATTTTTTCCCCCTCTCAGTTTACCACACACATGGAAACAGCTACAATCAGGAGAAACTTCAGGTTCATTGTCTTGCTCAAGGGCACTTTGACACGTGGACAGGAGGAGCTGCAGGAGGAGCAGCTCCACCACCTGAACCACAGCCGCCCTATGTAAAGTTCACGTCTGTGCTGTGTGCTGATCTCCTGTTCAGACGCTGCCGGCTGCAGTCACAGGATGCTGTGGTATTTGGATGATGGATGAATTCATTTTATTGCCTCCACACTGTGTATCAACCTCTGACCATCCCCCTGGTGTTTCAGCAGGACCACCACGTCAATCTATTGTAATTAATTAGGAATAAAACTGCTTGTATTTTGTATTTTCACTGCTGTCTGTATTTAAGTCAAATATAGTAATAATTGTCTTATGCGGTGATAATAATCAGATTACAGAGGCAGTCGGGAAAGGAGGAAGACAGATGACTCTTTCACTGCATTTTGTTTTAATGAAGCTGAATTGGAGGATACTTGTTCTCCTGTCAGTGTTTTTCTGTTGGAGTTTGAAAAGATGATAGTTTGAAAAGATACTATAAAAATTAAAAGTGTAAGTGCTGAGGTGCTTTTAGCAGCACCGTGTCCTGCTGCATGAAGATTTAGCATTAGCAGCTCGATGGAGGCAGAAACAAATGTGATTGTGTTCGATCTGCAGCGTGAGGTTTGTATCCAGAGAAGAAGAGATGCTGATGAAAACACTGCTCTCCATTGTTACATGAAGGCCAATCAGACAGAGTTTTAAAGGCTTTGGAGGTTTCTTCATGGAAAAACCGTCAAACGCTGTGAGGAAGCTGTGTGTGTTGAGGACTTTAACAGAAAATGAAGAGTTCAGCAGAACATCACATGAACAGCAGCTGACACCACATCTTCTCAGGGTTCAATCAGCAGATACATCTGATCAGCTGGAGTCAGACTGTGACACTGTTCCTGTGAGTGGACAGATGGAGCTGTGGTAACAACACTGAGGTGAGTTGTTCAGATTTCAAGGTAACACTGAACCAACACGGCCACCACAGCATCCTGCAGCGCCACATCTGGTCTGATCATTACAAAACACACCCGTCCAGACTGTGTGAGGAGCACAGAGTGATGGACTGCTGCATCACATGACCTCTGACCTCCACAATCACCTGACCTAAACCCAGCCCAGAGGGTTTGGGATGAACTGGATCACAGAGTGAAGGAAAAGCAGCGACAAGCACTTGGGAAATGTGGAAGCTCCTTCAAAATAAAAGCTCTGGTTGATATAAAAGTAGTTAACACAGTCCCTGTACATGGTAACACCTTAGACAGCTGTGATTAAATTAAAAGATATTTCCAGCATGTTTAGTTTATTATTTTTGAACATATAAGACAGTATTTAGTTTGTTTTATTGAGCTTTATATTATATTATCTGCTGTATATTCATCTCCTTTCATCGCATCTTGATTCTCTGAGCTGAAGTTTGCTGTTCATCAGAAGACACTTTCAGTTTACTGTCTTTGTGTGTGTGTGTGTGTGTGTGTGTGTGTGTGTGTACAGTGGTAGTCCAGACCTGTGCACTTACATAATCAGTTCAAAGCCTGCCTCTCCCTCCCTCTGTGTTTGTGCCAAGCAAGGCATTTCGGGAGGAAATGGGCTGCTTACGTTGCCAAGTCTGCCTGCAGGAGGAAACTGTGGAAAAGAGAAGTTACTTGGCTTGGAAACGATACTAAAATGAAGGAGTATTGATGTGCGGAGCTGCCAGTTATTGCTGGAAGTGGGAGGAAAGGGCAGCGCAAGATCCTCTGATTTACCAGCTGTTTTAGGATATTTATTCACTCCAGCCACATTTAAAGGCAGTTGGGGGCAGTGGATGCTGAATATATGAATATATAATCATATTTCTCCAGTGTTAACTTTTTCATATTTAATTTTGATCGAGGTCTTTCGGTGACATTAACCACACACTGTGTATCGAAGGGATGACGCTAACCTGACGTCACCTGTTGGTTTGTGGACTCACATTTTGAAGCAGGAGTTTGGTATTTGAAGGGAGGAGTGAGGAGGCGGGTCTGACACTTGAACCTGAGGACACTGTCTAATGTCTGAGACTGGAGTTCAGGTCTGGTCTCCAATCAGACTAACCATGTCCTAATATCTCCTTCATGATCAATGATTTTCACATGAACCACCAGATCCCTGAGAAGAAGAGTTGACTTTAGCTAATGACATCAGAATAACTTCATGTATTGACTGAATATTTCAGGATTGAAAATGACCATTTTTGTATTGAAGTCAATTGGAGCCAGCATCTAGTGGTCGACAGTGGTATTACACTTATTTGCACTCCCTGCATTGGTCTCATTTTTGGGACCTGGTTGCTCCAACAGATAGTTTAGCAGTAAATAACCCAGCTGTTATTGATGCTACTTTTTTGTATTTGACATCAACATCACTTTTACATGTTAACTATTAGTAATGACAGAAAAACTGGAGATCAGGTTGAAACACTGACCCACACGGGGTTTTTGAGACCAGTGTCCTGATTTTAGATGTTAGTGTTAAAACGAAATAACTGCAGTGGAGGAAGAAGCACAGTATTTCCTGTTGAAGAGTAGCAGAGTGGAAGTATTAGTAGCAGGAAGTGGAAATGAAAAGTACTTTCCAGCACTTGAGTAAATGTGCTGTAATATTACTAAATATTACATTTTGTAAATGCAATGATATCTGGTACATTTCAGTTGAAGGTGGAACCAAATAGTGAATCCTGAACAGACCAGTTTAAACACAGTCAGTCAGTCAGGAAGCTACAAGCTGCTTGTCACAGAGAGTAAAATACTGGAGCATTGTCTGTTTTCCAGCTGTGTGGTTGGATTACAAGCTTGTTGCTGTTTTATTAATCCAATTTATTCCAGTTTCATGACAAGTAAAAGGCTAAGTCTGTTTTTGCTGTTTTACATCTATGTGGTTAGCTAGGTAACTACTAGCTTATTTTTGCCTCGCATGTACTCAAGATTCTGTACTAGTGATTTCCCCACACGTGAGTAACAGCCAATAGGAGTCCTCCTCCTGGTAACCACGGTGACTGCTACTTCTGTTGTCAACAATGAGCAAGATTGCAAATATTCCCCCCCTTCACCTGTTGTGGTGAGTCCTCGCCATCTTGTTTTTATACTGGTACAGAGTCAAAGTCATATCATCAAGCTCTGGATGGACACAGACGACGACGATAAGCTCCTCCTTCATTTCTGTTTGGTGATCAGGGATCCCTGCGCTGATTGGTTTCATACCACATGACGTAAATTTGTCGCTTGAGTTCAAACTTTTTCAACTCATATGACACAGATCTCACGTGATCTGCTCGTTAGCTGTAAGCTTGTTGTTGCAGGGAGTGAGGGGGAGATCAGACTCGGTTGTTTCAAACATTTCCAGTGATCAGATCACAAGTGGACAGTCGAGACGTAACTGTGTTCACACCTGTATTTAACATTAGTCGTCTATCACGTTACCTGCCAGGAGAGCGCCAGCTGTTGTAAACAGTTAGCACAGTTCGCTAACAGAGAGGAGAAGGTCAATGATTCATGAACTATTGAACATCTTCAGACTGTTTCAGGAGAGAGGATGAAGTCTTTATGAGTTGTAAATAAGACAAGATGAAGGAAACTGAACACAAGAAAAGCAGCAGCCTTTTCTGTCCCGTCCTTGTTGGGGACACATCAGGACACATTAGACTTCACACTACAAAAGATATCTGGTCACATGCATCCAGACCACCTCCATATGTGGTTTGAGTGATCAGATCTCAGTGTGTTTTAGTGGTTGTCCACTTGTGATCTGATCACCTGACACACACCAAACCAACCAAGTGTGAACAGGGTCGATTGACTGTTTATTGCCTGTCCAACTGTTTGTTTGATTTTTCTTTTTAAAGCTAGCTCGTTGTCACATTGAGCTGAACATCGGGATGCTATGTCATTTACTTTCCAGCTTTGTGTCTCACTAACTATGATAAACTGATGAATCCTTAAAGTTTCAGCTGAAGTCTTCCCAGATCACAGTTTGAGCAACATTATGTATAATCTAATTTTAGGTATTTATTCTCCTATATTTTCTTGAGTGATCAATGCAAACACAAAGCAGTAGTAAGAAGTTATAACAATTCTTTGCTTGTATGAATTGGTCAGACAACCTCACCTCCAAAGGTGTTCTGCCCTCCAGGCATTTGCATTTGTTTATTTGTATTTGTCTTGGTGTGTTTGGTGCCCTCTGTTTGGTCTATAAAATGTAGTCACTCAAGGAAACAGGAAACAGGAAGCAGGTAACTTCGAAAGCATAAATTCAGCTTAGACCACATGGTGTAGCCATTTTGAAACTCGATCAGGTGATCTGCTGCTATCTTTTTGCTCCACCTCAGAAGCATTGCCTGTAAATAGCATCATCAGTCAGTGGTTTTGATTATTTGATTAACCTGTTTGTAGTGTTTAGGATTAACCTTTGTTTGCCTGTTTTGTATTGGTTAATTGTTTGGTTGGTGTTTGTGTGTATATTTAATTGCAATTATGTTTAAGTACCTCACTTAGTTGTTAAGTATTTTGTACAACAACATTTAAGCAGTTGTTTGTATTTTGTTACTTTTCAGTTTCACTCAGTTTCTTCAATGACGTGCACCTGGGAGTCTGAAATAAATATCAGAACCTAAGGCTACATCCTGACTCTGATGTCATCTTTGTACGGAGTTTGGCTTGCTGTTTGGTTGCGGCTGCCACCACAACGAGAGCAGTATGAAAGGTTTTTTAAAATTAAAGTTATGCTGCATATTTTCAATTTATTATTTTTTAAATGCTCTTGCCTCTGTTATTGATTATAGACTACAATAAATTCACATTTTTTAACCTCAGTATAACCCACTTGGAGCTTGGAGACCACTCAGTGATTTGCATATGTGTCCAAGTCAAGACACAAGCCAATGAAAAGAAACTTCTTGAAGCAGGACGGCGAGGCTGGTGGCGCTGGATGCTCTGGCAGCCTGAGGCGTGAGTTTCGTGGCAGCTTGTCATCTGTAAGTGACTTCCAATGTTTTCCCTCCGTCACAACAGCTTTCAAGGACCTGCCAAGAAAGACCTTCACAAATGTTCTTTCTTCCCCAAAGATTTCTTGTGATGCAGCATCGTTTGAAGCGGGTACAAACAAACCAAAGTGGGACTCTTGACTGGCAACCTGTTTATTCTGTCAGTCCTTCAGTGGGACATTTTCATCATTGTGCATCGTAACAATACAAAGTTTCATAACTGTTTCGTAAGAAGCTTTCTTTTCAGAAGGTGTTTGAGGTCCGAGTCATGGAAAGCAGCTCTCAAACAGTAGAGCCTGAAGGTTTCTCTCTCGGTGTAGCGGGAGATGTGGAGGGAGTCAGCACCTTGAAGTATTTGTCATGTTCCTCCAACCATTCCTGATCCATGTTGCAGGGTATGAGGGAGCATCATCTTGCAGGAAGAGGGTCTGACATCAGGTCCTGGACCACCCTTAGTTCTGCTGCTGTAGTTTAGGCTGCTGGGGGATGTCCCATGATGCACCTGTTGTCCCCTGTCTCTATTGTTCTGTCTCTGTTAGTAAAGACAAGAACATAATTAAATTAACACATCACTACAGCATTGTATTGAACCTGTCCTGTGTCTCCAGTCTGTCTCTGATTGGTCGGGGGTTCCCTCTCTTGCTCTGACTTAGACGGTGTCATAAGACCTATTTTGATTATGATTCGGCGTCATATAAATAACATTGAGTTGAGTTGATTTGAATTGTTTCCATGAAGGACTGTACATCTGCAGCAGTGTTAGGGTTAGGTAAGTCAGTGGCTCAGGTGGTAGGGCAGGTCGCCTATGAATCGTAAGGTCATGAATTCCATCTCCGGCTCCTCCTGTCCACATGTCGAAGTGTCCTTGGGCAAGACATTGAACCCTAAGTTGCTCCCAATGGTGGCTAGCACCTTGCATGGCAGCTCTGTAGCCCTTGGTGTGTGAATGGGTGAATGACATGCCTTGTAAATGCCTTGGGACCTAGCTTAGTTCATGAAAGCGCCATATAAATATACTCCAATTACCATTTACTGTAGATGCTACATGTCAAAGGTCAAGTAAGTTTGAGATCCCTTCACTGCTACAGCTGTGATGGATGGATCAGTAAAAGCAAATGTATTCAAACATATATTCATCAAGTAACAAGAGGGATTTTGCTTAACATTGCTAAGAACTATCATTTTAATTTCATGCACAGAAAGTTATTTTTACCATTTGGACCCAAAAGATCCAGTGGTGTGACCAGCACATAGCTGTTGATTTTCACTGCCAGTTAAAGTGTAAAAAAACTCCTCCTCCCTCTATCCTTTATGTCACTGAAGATAAAAAATGAGAATCATTCACTGTCTCAAAATCAGACTAAACTTTACTCGCATTCTAGCAGCTAGCTACCATTAGCAATAAAACTAACACAGTGTAACAAGTAGCATTAATGTTTGCTCATCCTGTGTGTCTGCCTCAAGTCTTTTCAACACAGGAGACTATGGCTGCTCCATGAGGTCGTAGGTGATGATATCTCACAGTTTATATGTGGAAAGGTTTCTAGCACCTGACGACCACCGAAGGATCTCATGTACGCTTGAAGGAGGGCGGTGGAGGACAGAGTTTCAGTAGCAACCATTGTGTAACCTCACCCATTGGTTTGAGGATCCACGTTTTGAAGCCAGGACATCGACATTTGAACGTGGCCATGTTGGTTGTTTGGAGCCAGAAGTGACCATATTTGGACATGAAGGGAGGAGGGAGGAGGTGGGTTTGACCCTTGAACCTGAGGAGATTGTACAATGTGTATGAGACTTGACTTCAGAGCTGCTCTCATTGGACACCATACATGTTGATCCAGCAAACCCCGCCCCTAACTCCTCCCCTTCTCTCAGTCTAATATCTCCTTAATGATAAATGATTTTCAGATGAACCAGATCACTGAGAAGAAGACTTGACTTTATCTAATGACATCAGAATGACTTGTGGAAAAAAATGTATTGACTGAATATTTCAGGACTGAAAAAGACCATTTTTGAATTGACATCAGTTTCTTTGGAGCCAGCATCTAGTGGCCATCAGGAGCATTGCACTTTTTTAAACTTCCTCTCATTTTTGAACTCCCACCTGCTTCAGTCTATGGTTGCAACCCCAAGATGACACTAAATCTTGCACAATGATTCTTTAAAGGGACATTTTTGTGGCTTTTGTTGAGAAACACTGAACATAACTTTCCATACCCACAGTGTACCTCCAGGCTGGTTACCAGTTAGAGAAAATCCATAATAATCATTTTTTCTTGACAGTTCAGAAAGAGTTATGGATTTTGTTTCAAAAAGACAACATTTTTTGACAGATGTAACATGAATTAGTCCAGTTGATATGTTAAAACATGGCAGGACCAGAGGGAAAATCAATTTACAGCATGTGGAAACATGGTGGTGAAAAAGCTGCAGTTTTGAGGAGCACAGTCGTGCTGCTTTACATCCTCAGGCTCTGCTCTTCAACAATGCTACGTATGCATACATGAATAAGTGATCACTGCTCTACTTCTGCAGAATGTTTGTGCATTTATTAACACATACAGTACTGTACACACACACACACCCACACACAGATAATGTAAGTGTACTGGAACAATTTAATGTACTAAAGCTGCAGTCGGTCTTGATGAGATGCAGTGATTTGTGAGCGACTGTCATTTGTAAATGGCAGAGACACAGTGAAGCACAGCGAGTGCTTTGAACATCTGAGAGAGACGTTGCTTCACTTCTCAAATATCAAATGTGAGTGAGTGAGTGAGTGAGTGTGTGTCCTTAGGAGAAAGAGAAAAAAGTATGTATATATGTGTATGTTTTTAATGCACAGAGGCTGTAACTTTCTTTTTGTCTGCATGATTTCTGAATGTGAAATGTGTAAAATGATTGAACTGTGGATTCGGTTTGCGTGTTGCGTGCGACCTCCCCTTCCTCAGCGGGAAGAAGGACATTTATATGGAAATGAATTGTATACGGTAATCAGAACGGCATTTGTGTAATTGTGGCTCGACTGGCAAAACATTTTTATTTCTTTTTTAACTTTCACTTGATGTCACAGCTGTCATCAGTTTATGCGTTCATTTATCAGCACACAGTTCTGGGCCCGTGTTATATAAAGCGAGTCTTGTTTGTTTGGATTGAACCCCCACCCTCCCGTCGTGAAACCCAACTGCAGACCTTTTGTTAATTAAATCCACTGCCTGTAATGAATCTATACTTCTCCTCCATCC
Organism: Pseudochromis fuscus; assembly: GCA_900323345.1. NCBI lineage: Eukaryota > Metazoa > Chordata > Actinopteri > Pseudochromidae > Pseudochromis > Pseudochromis fuscus. Next base: position 9,285 of record OOFC01045235.1, read on the forward strand.
TGATGGCAGCAAAAACAAGACGCGCTCCAAACCTCAGGGTGATTAAAAATGAGAGCGTTTAAATTAGGGTGACCACATGACCTGGATTTATATGGAGCATCCCAGCGTCCGGAGAAATCTCTCAAATATGTCAACATGTCCTGGTTTTAACTGCTGGGTTGTGATAGTTTTTTCCACATGTGCTCGAAACAGAAGTTGCCACAAAATTGTGATTTTAGTGAAACTATTTCCATCGTCATCATCATCTCCCGCTTATCTGGAGGGTCCATGTTGCAGGGGCAGTAGCCTCAGCAGAGAGACCCAGATCGTCCTCTACCCAGCCACTTCCACCAGCTCCTCTGGGGAGATCCTGAGGTGTTCCTAGACCAGCCGAGAGATATAATCCCTCCAGCGTGTCCTGGATCGGCCCCGAGGTCGCCTCCCGGTAGGACATGCCTGAAACACCTCCCAAGGGAGGCGTCCGGGAGGCATCCTTACCAGATGCCCAAACCACCTCAACTGGCTCCTCTCGTCATGGAGGAGCAGCAGCTCTACTCCGAGTCCCTCCTGGATGACCAAGATCCTCACCCTAGCTTTAAAGGAGAGCCTGGCCACCCTGCGGAGGAAACTCATTTTGGCCGCTTGATCTCGTTCTTTCGGACATTACTCAAAGCTCATGACCATAGGTGAAGGTTGCTACGTAGATCGACCGGTAAATCGAGAGCTTCACCTTCCAGCTCAGCTCCCTCTTTACCACGGCGGACAGGTTTAGCGACCGCATCACTGCAGCCGCCGCCCCAATCCACCTGTCGATCTCCCGCTCCATCCTACCCTCAGATACTTAAACTCCTCCACCTGAGGTAGGACCTCGCTCTACTATTTCCACCTGTTTTAGTCGACACCTCCAATACACTGAAAGGACTTTGTGTTTCCTTATTGTCATATTTCTCTGGACAAAGCTGCCGGACTGCATCCGGCGGTGCATCGTGCCCTCACCAGCTCCTCGGGCAAATAAAGACGACTGAAGATAAACCTGTTCGACTTCTTCTTGGCCTTTAACGTGACTTTATGCACAACACCTCGTCTCCTCCCATCGCTCCTCTTACCTAAAATAAACACCTGCAAACAATTTACATTTTGTTTTTCTACTTTGGTGATATGATAATGCCGCCAGTGAAGTCAGTGAAAAGAGATTAACCGAGCTGGTTGCAGAGAGAACAGCACGGCGAACCTGTTGATGCTGGAGTGGTTTTTCTTTTTCCCCCTTTGTTGTCGAGAAAACTCTGAAAACAGAAGAAAACCTGCTGGAAAAAAACTACCGTCATTACGCACCTATCGTTTATGGGCCTGGCTTTTGTTTACTCCGCTTAACATCACAGTTGGCGAAGAGGCTGCTGATGTGTTTCATCTTAATTCACAGTGGAGCGATAACAAAGAGGAGAGGCAGGGAGGCAGGGAGAAGACACAAAGACAGTAGCTACAGAGGAGGAAGGATGAAACGCTGGTGATTCAGGCAACTCTGCAGCTGTTTGACATTTTGGGGATGTATACATATCATTTATATTCATTCTTTAGGATTGTTGATTGTTTTCATTTTACAAGATGCTGTTTTTCCCTGAGACATTTTGAAACATTGATCACATCATTACCATTTTTGAGATCTGTCTTGGTCTTGAGACCGGTCTTGAGACCACTTTCAAGGGTCTCAGTCTTGTGTGACAATCAAAATTACTCAGGTTTTTTGATCAAGACCAGTCAAGACCAGTCAAGACCAGTCAAGACCAGGTCAGCACTACTGTGATATGTGAGAACTGCCTTCCTGGTGTCATGTGGTCTTTGTGACACCTGGAGTGACACGTCCCCTGTCCACAGAGAGAAGATGAAGACGATTGGAGACGCTATAAAGATTAGTTTTTGTTGCTGTTGCATTCATGTACAAGCAAACTTAATTAAAAAAAAAAAAAAAAAGAAGATGTTGGTCATTTGTTTGTTTTGTTGTGATTTTTCTTTGATATATATAAAGTCTTGATCAGTGGTGGACAAAGTACTCAACTTCAGCACTTGAGTCAAAGTACTGATACTCATGGTCAAATCTTACTCAACTACAAATAAAAGTTATTGGTCAAAATGTTACTCAAGTTAAAGTACTAAAGTACTTACCTTTAAAAATACTTAAATATTCAAAAGTACAAAGTAAATGTACATTTTCTAATATCAGTACATTGCTGTATTGTTCTCAGTGCCCGAGTCAATCCCCGACTAACGTCTGCTTCCTGTTAATGTGGTATTTTAATCTGAAAGTGCTTCGATGAAAAGAAAACTCCTTCCTGCAGAGTGTGCATAATACTTTGTTGGTTGACTGTTCGGTCTTGCTTTTTTGTTTTCAAATTTCCCATCGAGAGGCTAACATGCTATATAGCAATTTTAAAAAAACGTACAATGCCAAAACCGTGCTGTTTCCTGTCTTCCCTCTTTATTGTTCGGTTCGCTGCCGGTCACTTCCTGCCGATTAGCGCATGAGCGACGATAACTCTACCTGGACAAACTGCTTGAAACGCATTGCTAGCATAGACTGTATATAAAGTAGGTAACGACTCACTTCCTAGGAATGTAGTGGAGTCCAAAGTACAATATTTGCCTTTGAAATGTAGCGGAGTGAAAGTAAAAGTTTCCAAAAAAAA
>OOFC01045246.1:0-14667 GCA_900323345.1 Pseudochromis fuscus
ATAGTAAATGACCTCATTTTATTGATTATAAACATTTGTTTGTAAAGTTCACATTGTAAGGAGGTTATGAGTTGATATTAAACAAGGTTGAGGGGATATAATACAACCTTGCAAACAAAATACTGTGGTCACCACCAAACAGTGCAGTCATTACTGTAACACAGTGTTTTAGAAATAAAATAAGAATTGAGTCATTAAATAACATTTTATGTTAACTATTGGTTAAATGTACTTTCAATGTAATGACTAATTAAATCTGAGATCTCTATGATCAGTGTCATTCATTTTACAAAAAAGATTGCATATAAAATTTGATGAGTCTTAGAAAATAAACTTTGAAATTTGTTTTAAAAAATCATTTTAATTGATTTAGTTGTAAAACCCTTCATAATAAACTTTTTTTTAATGATTCTTTAGAGAGTGTATGGACTATACACTATATTAACAGACTAATTTAATGGTTTTTATTGCAGTTTGTTGCTGTGTTACAGTAGTGACACATTTCAGGAGCGGACAAACATTTCAAGCGCAGGAAGACAGTAATATATGAAATTTGCCTGCGTTTGTACTATACATGTACCATGGACATATGGTACAATATATGTATGGACAAGGTTTTTGGGGAAAAACAACTTTTGGAAATGTGTTTCCAACTCTGGACTTTGCACGAATTCGGTAGAATGGCCCATATTCATGCACAAATGTACAGTTTACTTATTTATGAGTACCAGTAGTACAAAACAAGCTGTGGATCAGTATGTGGTGGATTCTTTTTTGTTGGGTGTTTGGTTTTTTTTATGTTAGGAAGAATAGACCTTTAGCTTTACGTGATCCTTGTTCAGTGCTAGCGATGTTTTCTAGACCTGCACTTTTCATTCATGTAGCTATACAGTATAATAAACCTGTGCCGTTATGATAAACAGGACCGTGCGTTACTATTCATAAACACGGGCTGTTCCAGGACAGCACGTCATAATCTTAACCCTGAACAAATAAACTTTAGTCAGAATTTCTGTAATTGCAAGAACATTGGCAAAGTAGATGCATGTGGTCACACACATATTATTACGTGATATCTTCCTGTAAAAACAGTCATAAAAAATTCCATGTTTCTTATTTTCTGTCCTTATTTCCTTCAGTTACGTTTGAGCGCGAGCGCTCAGCATATGTGGCGGGTCCCTCCCAGAAGAGCTCGCGGGGTTAGCTGCGTGTTAGCCTCGTCACGAGCCGGAACAGGTCACGTCAGTGGCTGTAAAACCAGACGCCATTTCATTCTCCGAGAGTCGACACGCAGACTGCAGCTGTAAGAGGTATGAATCTACGCAGTGCATAACGTGCAGGAATTAAAATGCATCTCCGTAATTAAAGTTAGATAAATACGCAGCACAGTGACGTAGCATTAAAACAGTTCCTCTGTATTATAGTGATTAATGGAGCGAGCTCGCGAGCTTCTGTAGTAAAGGCCTCAACAGAAGCAGGTTACGTAACTGTGTTAGCGCCAAAAGCCCAACACGGTGCTACATGTTGGTTAGCACACACGTTTGGTGTGTTCAATATACCCTACGCTACGCTAGCGGTGTTTTAGTTAGCTCTGCGGCTAACAACAGTAGTTAGCTCTGCGGCTAACAACAGTAGCTAGCAGCGAGCTGTGCGTGTTCGCTGATAAAGAAAATGTCACGCGAGGGTTGGGTGTGCGACATCTGTGCTTCTTTGTGACGTGGTGTCATGATTGTTGGTGAATATGTGAAAAGTGAATATAACTTTACGTAACGTCTTTATTCCAAACACGACGGTAGCTGTATATAAACAATTATTTACCTGTGGTGTTTGGCACAACGATGACAAGGCTGATGTTCTCTGTCGCTCCCAAATATTGGTGCATTTCATAAAAGTTTCACTGAGATGAAACTCTTGGTCAGGGGTACCCAATCCTGGTCCTCGAGGGCCGCTATCCTGCGTGTTTTAGATGTGTTTTCCTTCCAACACCTGATTCAGATGATCAGCTCATCATCAAGCTCTGCTGAAGCCTGATAACCATCCTGATCATTTCAGTCAGGTGTGTTGGAAGAGGGACACATCTAAAACATGTAGGATCCTGGTCCTCGGGACCCTGGACCAGGATTAGGCACCCCTGGTGTTGATCATGCACCACAGTAACAAACATTTCTTGATGTGTATGCTCCTATTACAGGGGTGGGCAATCCTGGTCCTCGAGGGCCGCTATCCTGCATGTTTTAGATGTTTCCCTCTTCCAACACACCATCACAAAGAAAATGTGATATGATGTTTTTACCATATCGCCCACCCCTGTGTTGGTTGTTCTTGCATGATTTAGAGCGAAGGCTTGAGAATAATCAACTGGTTGCAGTTTAATGGAGTCAGTAGAGTTGTATTGTTAATAATATTATTCCTCTCCCTCAGTGACGCTCCACGATGGTGAAAATATTCATTGGGAACTTGTCACCAGACACCACATCAGACGAACTTCGCTCCCTCTTCTCCCAATATGGAAAGATTGCAGAATGCTCCATCGTCAAGAACTTTGGCTTTGTGCACATGGATGACAAAGCGGAGGCAGAAGAAGCCATCCGCAACCTCCACCACTACGAGCTAAACGGCCAGCCCATGAATGTGGAATTGAGCCGTGGCAAGTCGAGAGGGTCCACCAAATTGCATGTCGGCAACATTGCTTGCACCAACCAGGAGCTGAGGGCCAAGTTTGAAGAGTTTGGTGCTGTGTTGGAGTGTGACATAGTGAAAAACTATGCTTTTGTTCACATGGAGCGGATGGAGGATGCCATGGAGGCCATAAATCAGTTAGACAACACGGCTTTCAAAGGTGAAATCTCGGGCTGGGCTTGATGGGGGAGTTTAAGTTAAAGATATAACACCAAGAATGTTGAATTCTGTTCTTGTGAAGTGACAGGTAAGTTATGGAAGGAGCACAGGTGAGTAAAAACAGAAAGACAAAGGGCAAGTTGAAAAAAGAAAGGCAGTGTTATTTTAAAGCTGGTATCCGTAATGTCATTGGTAATACCCGTCTGTATGGTGGAGAAAAACACGCTCCAACACACCTGTTTTGCTGGTTAGTCCAAGTACAGCCAATTTACTATCAGTAGTAATAATAGTAAAAATAACATGACCTATCTGCATTCCCCCCCCCCCAATTCTAACTGCGAAACCCATAATGAGCGGGATATACATAAAATGTTTGTATGTACCCTTGCCACCCCACGGTATAAAGATGTGTGCTAAGTTACGGATTTCAGCTTTAATAATCTCATTGTTAATGCTCAGATGAATAAGCCATGTCTTGTGTTTGTAGTTCATAGCTGCTGCATTGTACTAACTGATGAGTTAGCAGACTTGGCAGTACATGCCACGCAGAGAATGTCAAATATATTATTTAGAATAAATGCCGGCTGAAGTCCTTATTGAGTCTTTTCTTTTTAAGGCAAACTGATGAGCGTGAAGCTTTCGACTAGCCGCCTGCGTACTGCGCCGGGAATGGGAGACCGATCGGGTTGTTATCGTTGCGGGCAGGAAGGCCACTGGTCCAAAGAATGCCCTCTAGACCAAAATGGGTACCACAGAAACGGCTCAGAGCCAAAGTCTGATGGATACGATGCCTCGAGATTTGGTGGGCGTGGTCGGAGCCGGGGTTATCATCCGGACTTCAGTGGCGAACCAGATTATGGTGCCAGCTATGCTCCTGTACATGGTTTTTCCCGGGGTGCTGGTCACAGCAGCAGCATTGCAGGGTACAGAAGAGGTGCAGGCTATGAGAGTGCAATGAGATACGGGCCACACCCAGGTTATGGCTTAAGTGCCGTTGCTGATCATAGCATGGCTCGGATGTACGGCAGCGAGGCGGCATACCGGAGCAACGGCTCACTCTATGGCGCGGTACCAGCCTACCCGATGCGACGGTCGCCTTATGAGGAAAGGGATCCGTACGGGGTCGTGGACTACTACGAGAAGTACAGGGCCAATTCTTACGGAGGCAGTTATTTTGAGGAACGCCGCGGTGTCCCCATGCCTGCTCCAACAACAGCCTCCTCCACAGCTATAATGAGGGAACGTCTGCCCCCCTCTAGCCTCGACCCATACGAGTGCCCTCCCCTCCCTCCTCCACCAGCCCCAGTCTCCTCATACTACGCACGTGACCGGAGTCCGATTCGGAGAGTCGCTGCCGAGTCAGATGGATACTCTTATGAGCGTTCGCGCCTTTCCCCGGTGACCGCCCTCCCAAGAAGTTCTACCTACGAGCATCCGCGGGATCCCGGCGCTGAGCGGGCACGATATACATACTAATTTTTGTACCATACAGCCATGTGAGAGCTGATTGAAATTCAGCAGGTAGGATAGCCTAAGTGCCATTGGAATTACTGAAATTTAAACTTCAAACAGTATAAATCCATTCAAGTTGTCTGAGAAAACAGTCAGCCCTCTGTGTATGTGAGGCGTGGAGGTGGGTAGTCAGAATAAGGTTACAAGTCATGTCCATCATAATAACAAATGGGTATATTTCAGTGTGAATGGTTGAATGCATTCACATCATGCTGTGATCTCATTCCAGGTTATATTTCACAGTGCAGTGCAACTAATGGCTCAGTTAATAACCTTCACTGTCCTACTTGTCTGTTGTGGTATTGGTGCAATTGTGAGATGACTTAACAGTGTGCAAGTATAGGTAATGGGTTCGCCTACAACCTGGTTCCATTCATCATATTGTAACATCAGAAATTTTGCTCTTCTAAAAAAAAGAAAAAAATAGATGTTCATATACTCAAACACATTGAAAGTAAATTAGTGCATGGTGCATGTTTTAAGGTGAGTCTTAGAGTTAATTAAACTTCAGTTCAGTTAAGCAAATGTATCAGTGTGTGTATTTTTAGTGTAATTGTGTTAGTGGAATTTCACATTCTTTCTGCATATGTGAAGCAAATGTGAACTCTCTATGCTTCTTCACCTACATGTACCAAATATGGACCTGCACAGACTTAAAGATGATTACCCTTTGTGTTTGGGTTACATTAAACCATTTGTGGAATTAAGTTGGATGTTTTCTTTTGTTTTTTTAATGACGCTGCATTGTGAAATTTTTTTTTTTTTCTTATTGCCGTCAGCAGGCATATTGTTTAATTTACATTGATTTTATTTTCCATTGCTGTGTTAAATATGAGACTTCACATCTTTAACATGTTATGATGTCATAAACTGAAATGCCTAATCTGTCTGTCTTGATTTCTTACCATTAGGTTCAAATTAAACTCTGTCTAAACTTTGAAGACTTGTCTTGGTTGTGCTTAGTCTTCTTGTCCACTGTCAAACAGCATCCACAGGTTGATCATACCATGGACAAGAAGATCATATGAAACACTTAATTTCACATCAGTGCACCTCTGGTATGAAGACATAATTATAATGTTCCATTGGGTGACATGCACTACACCAGTTTATTGTGTAGATGAAATAACATTCCCATGTACATGCTTCATTTAAGGTTTAGTCGTATTAGACTAGGTACCTGCTGTAGTATTTGTTTTAGTTAGTATATTTGTAGTTTTATGTGAGTAGCCAGGCAGAGGCCTTTTGCAGTCAGCTTATATTTATATTTGGATATAGTTACTATTAAAAATTATTATAAATAACATTTAGTGAAGCACTTTATATGCCACTAGTGCAATAAAATACAACACACAAAAAAGATAAAACACGAAAACAGTGGTATACATACAGATTTTTATGACTATTCAGTGCAATAAAATAAAGAACTTTCTACCGTTGCACAAATTGCTTGAGATGTCGCTGTTTGAGGGTCACATGAGCCAATTGGTTTTCAGAATGAGAGTGACTGGGCGGGTTTTATTCTGGCCAATAAGAATGGCTTTTACTGCAGCGGCTCCGCCCACGTCCCGAGGATCAACCTTTGTGATTTTCTGTTGGGCGCCATTTTGATTGAAGTATTGTGTGTGGAAATACTGCAGGCAGTGCTTTGGTAAATATTTTCCATTTTATTGACATTTTGAGCCAAGGTGACTCATTTGACCGAGATAAAGCTCCTCGACTTCGCCGAAAATGGCCACGGGCGCAAACGCAACTCCTTTAGGGAAGTTGCACCCCAGTATCGGTGCTAAACGAGGGTTTGACGCCGGGCCTGGTGCGGGGAACGGATTGATGCCAACACCAGGGCCGCCCGCATCGTTCCCGTCTCTGCAAGGTTTCCAGCCTTCCATGGCCAGCGCAGCATTTCCTCAGACACATCAGTTTAATCCAGGGACAGGTTTTTCGCCTCAGGCTCAACAGCAGCCAGCCGCGGGCGCAGGACTGGCCAAACCAGGTAAGTTAACCGAATGCCCGCTAACGTTACTAGCACTCGACGAGTTAGCCAGCTAAGGCTAATTCCCCAAACTAACGTGGGTCAGGGCCCACAGCACGTCCTGCACGAAATGGAGACTGCGCCGTATGCTAACGTCCGCGTGAGTTTAATGGTCGGCGGCCTATATATGGGAGCATTACATAGCCGTTTTTATGTTGCAGGATCAAAACCTGCCCATAGATACGAGGTTGAGAGGATGATTAACGTTGTGAAACTGGGATTAATGGTGAGGTCTGTGTCGCTTTTTGCGTCGTTACTGACAACGTAATGAAGTGTATGCTAAATGTAAACCATGTGAACAGTTATTTTTTATTTTTTTTTTCAGATCAATAACATGCTCTTAGTAGTTATTATTTCTTATACTACCACTACTACTTATCACTTAGGATAATAATGCTACTATTAGTCATATTTACGGCGATCGCGGTCTCGTACTGTCAAACAAAATAAAATAAATCTAACATCTACAATGGTTATTGAGCACGATGAGATCTGTTTAGTGTTTGTGCCGCTTTCTCTAGTACTGTCCAGTCGGTACCGATGTATTGATAACGGTGATGGTCCTAAAGTTAAACGCCTGGGGGTAAGAGCGAGGACTCTGAGACCAGTCCCAGTGAATGTGTTAAATATCCAAGCTAAAAACGTTTGTCTTAACCACAGATTGTTTATAGAAATGGATGACGCGACCAGGGCTCAAAAATGAGGCAATACAGAAGTGCAATGCTCCCGACGGCCACTAGATGCTGGCTACAAAAAACTCTGACTTCATTTAAAATATGATCATTTTAAATCTTAAATATTCAGTCTGTATGTTTTTCTGCAAGTCGTTCCGTCATTGGATAAAGTCTACTCTTCTTCTCAGTGATCTGGTGGGAGGGGTTAGGGGCGGGGTTAGTTCAGGGCGCCAATGATCTCGGGAGAATGTAGGCGGAAGGTTTAAGGACGAGGATGGCACCCGGTCCACTTGTAACGTTAGTGTCATGTACCGGAGCTACAGCCGGTATAATACTCACTGTTTCCCTCGGTAGACTTCGGTCAGAAGAAAGCGAGGAAGAAGAGTCGTTGGAGCAGCGAGACGCCTGATCAGAAGACAGTCATACCGGGCATGCCCACTGTTATTCCTCCTGGACTGACCCGGGACCAAGAGAGAGCTTATATAGGTAAATCTTTACTAATTATCTCCTGTTGATTAAGGTTGATGTGTCAATATGATCTAAATGCAGTATATTTTTATGAAATGTCTCTGCAATGACATCTTTGTGAGATTCTAGTTTTCTTATTGGGTCATACCAGTAACACTGTTATGTTCTGTTTGCTGAACTCCCAACAGTTAGAGCTTTCTAAAGGCCACAACCTGCATTACTAACTAGAAACATTTCTAGTACATTACCATTTGTTAACAAACTGGGAAATGTCTGGTTTTGCTCCAACTGTTGAGATGAAGCAATCACTTCGGATGAGTTTAACTGGATGTGTTGAGTTGATCTCTCTTTGAAGGAGGTTAAGTGGTTCTGCTGTGTTCTATAGTCTTACAGTTTGCATACCATTGGGCACCCATTAGCAAGAGGAGTTTGAAAGAGATGATTAAACACCACTGCTTGCTGATATCCGTCCTTAGCTCCGGGTCACTGCTCACTGTCTTGCCTGATCCCCCTACACATCATCAGTACTGTTCCTGTGCATGGAGGCCTTACTCATAATGTCTTAACATTGCTAAAGTCTGCTTTGTTTAAATAACGTGTGAGCAATGCTGCTTCAATGGCAACTCAATTGGACTTATTTAAACAGCTCAACCAGTTGGTTGTATGAGCGTCAATGACTGTGTTTGTGCTTTTTAGTTGGGCTTGTTCCAAACAGAACGACCACATGGAACCAGTCATTTTAACCACACATGCCTTCCAGCAGCAGTGTAGCACCAACATGCTGCCTTCACAGGCCCTCAACGGCTCTTCTGAAGCAGATTAGTCCTTTCGTCAACAACTAACATCATTGTTGATGTTGTCCACTCATTGGTAATGGTTGTTCTTCCTTGGTATGTAAACGTTCATCTGTGCCCACCCTCCGTTGTCACACTTATCGTTTCCTTTTGCTCATTCAGTAGATCCCCTAAAACAATCCAAGGGATGAGTTTCAAAGTGTAATTACTGTGAACCACAAGTCACAGTCACCTGTATTCATCTCAGTAACCCAGAGTAATTGTTTCAGTGACCAGTGAATCTCTGTGTTCGGAGGGTATTTCATTACAACTTTCATAATGTGCATGGGATGACTGAATGATTTTTTTCATTGCCTTTAAATGTAAGAGTTGTTTTTCTATGTCACTGCAGCCCCTCAGTGTTACACCTGAGTGCAAAGAGTGACTGTGATCACCTGTTTTGTTACTGAAACCTGCAAAACAAATAGACCAATGAATGTGTGTTGTTTTTTTTTCTTTAATTTTTTTATTTGGACCCAATGTGTCCTTAAAATGCCAAAGCCTTTAAAGTCAGTACCCTGTAGTCTGTAGAGCCCTGTCTTCGTGGAAGAAAACCTCAGCACGGGTTTGAAGTATACTGGTACGGCAGGCATTTTTAGGAATCATGGTCTCATCATTTACTGACATATTGCCATGTTTAATCATTGTCTGAAAGAAGGTTAGTCTTTATGCTAAATGACCTCCAACATTCTGGGTAATGTGTGCCTCTGATGTCCTCAGAAATGAGTAAGTGGTTTCATGCTTTAGCGTCTTACCAGATGTTGATCTCTCTTTTTATTAACACTCACCGTTTGTCTTTTACCTCAGTAATGTATGAGACAGAGCTCTAATGTGCAGAGCGTTGTCTCTCTGATGTTGTTGTGGTAACCACATTTCTCTCCATCCTTGTTTTTCTTTCCTAACCTGAATTCTTCCAGTCCAACTGCAGATCGAAGACCTGACTCGTAAACTGCGTACAGGAGACCTGGGAATCCCTGTTAACCCTGAGGACAGGTCGGAAAAAGATTAAACCCACGAACAGTAACACTTTCTCTACCTTCTTGACTTTTTGGAAGACAAATGTTTGTTTTTCAGTATATATGTGGTTGTTAGTCTCAGGTTGCATAGTGGTACTAGCTGGGAGATGTAGAGTCTAGTTAGTTACTACCTCTGAAGACTTAGTGAAGGACAGTGTTTAGATAGGAGTTTTTTTACATTGCCAGATCTAGATTCATTTATTTCTAGAACTTTCAGAATGTTTATCAATCACCAAGTGGAAGTAACTGTGCAGATACTAGTACTGGTAGCTTTAGTATTCATCACCGAGCTTAGGTTGTTTTGAATGGGTAATGGTAAGTGTGGGACTTTTTTATTTAGATCATTATTTTGCAGCGGTTGGGGCTGGTTAAGGACTTTTTTTTAAGTCAGATTTGAACATGAAGTATAGACTGTACAGTGGAATAGAAAAATTCACCCTTTTTGTTTCAATCTAAAACTTTTTGTAGTAGAACAGCTTTTTGACACTGGCTGATGTTTCTATTTTTACCCAAGACAATGAGACGGTGTTTGAAAATACACTCAAAGAAAAGTTTCAATCTGCTCAACTGGATCAGCTGTCACAGGTCAAATTGTTAAGTACGGTAACGATACATTTAGGCAGATGAATCTCAATGTTTCTTCTTGACTGTGGAAGAAACAGTAGTTTGACTGATAAAACACACGATTCAAGGTCCGTTTCCTGGCCTTTTTCTTGGCTTTCAATTGAACATCATGGTCTTCCTCAGAGGAGGCAGGAGTTTGCTCAGAGCGTAACATCTACCATCAGCAGAGGAAGATGGTGAGATACAGTTGAAAGCATGAAAAGGGCCAGCAGGGGGATGTTGAGTTTGTGTGTGTTTTCTTTCATAATTTGTCAAACAAATGTTAACAAATTTTCCAGGATTTCTCTCACATCTGTGGTAGATCAACACAATGTTTCGGTCTTGGGTGAAAAACAACCTTTTGCTTTAGTTGAAGATAGTTTAATTAGACCCCGTGTCCACAGTGGAGGCGGAGCTTTGACTGCTCAGACAGCCCACCGCACACAGGTCAACAGGTCAGTGTAAACCCAGGTTAGATGTTCTACAGCCATGACACTTGAGCCAAGATCCCAATCTGCAGTCTGTGCATTTAGCTGTAGTGTTTCCACACGATGGTTTCACCCACTGCTTGTGTGTCTGCTGTCGAGTGCTGTGTGACTGTATTTCAGTATACACATATACAGAATGATATGTGTGCAGATTTTTCTCTGAAACAGGTTTGGGTCAGTACACCTCACACTAATGATCTTTACACTGATTATTCAACATGTAGCTTCACAGTTAAAATAGTTGATTAAATTGGCTGAAGAGATAAAGATTTACATCAGTGCCTGACATCTTTATGTGCTAATTATTCTAAAACCTTTCGCTAGTGATAATTGAGCCCGTGGCGTGCAGCCCACTTCGTAAACCTACCAGTCACTCCTAGACTAAGCCCTAACTAATGGTTTGTTGCTGGTCATCTCTGGTTTTCTTGCTTTAAACATTTCCACCCAGGGGGTCGGGGGCGTGGTCCAGTTTTCCCTCTGGACCCTGGTCTGGAAGAAAACTACCAGAAATGTCTGTGTTCTGGACAAGCCATGGCCATCTTATAACATAGTCTCCATAAGGATCTGTTCCTGCAGGAAGTGGCGTGCTCTCAAGAGTGTGTGACCTTTGCTAGCTAGAGTCCCTGTCGCCTGTACTCTGTATAGTTTCTCATAATCAGACATTTCCACAGCAACCAAAAAGTCGATCGCAGAGCTCCAGCACTCTTATAAATCACTCCCCATCTAACGTGACACAACCAACTTTGGGGGGTGTTTCAGGTCATCACCGTTGGAAGTTTGAAGCATAAAGGGAAAAACCCGTTTTTTTAATTTTTTTCTTTCTCACTCTTCACATCACTTGGACACAAATGTGGCTCTCTGATGGGAGAGCATAGGAAAAGGTGGATATCTAATCTTAATTCCTTTTCTCTAACCCAAATTACCCCCACGTCAACCTAACCCTTTTTCAAGCACAGAGCCTCCTTAACGCAGCAGCACAGGTTTTACAGCATCCAAGGGGAGGTACGGACCTCTTCCGCCACGTCAGCACCAAGCCGCCCTCACAGCCAGCGTTTCTGCTTAGGATTGCAAATTTTGCTTTGGTTTCTTTTCTTACCTCCAACTTTCCTTTCTTGTAGGCCAACAATCCTGTATGCAGGTTTAATTATGGCCGTGTATTTGTTTTTATTTTTTCTTTGTGGTTGATGCCCCTCCAGTGTATTGGGTTAATTACCACTGTGCAGCGTTGGTTGCCCCCTTTTTTTCCCTGAATTGTATGAACGAGTGGACTCTAGCCTTTGAAATGTCAGTGCAGAGTTCCTACATCAGTTTCGTTTGTTCTTGAGTTTGCTCTTGCACTGGCTGAGTCACAGAGTCAGTCTATCTCAGTCTGTTTTCTCTGAAGATCCAAATTTCTAAAACAATTTCTAAAATGTAACATGTCAGTACTCATTGATTACAAAATTCTAATGCAGAGTTTGGAAAGTCGTAGTTAGCTGTAGGGAGCCTGTGTGATTGTTAATGATGGAGCTGTGCTCCTGGAAGGTATCAATGATGTCTGTGTTGTGTTTTGTGTACCGCTCTCAGGTCTCCCTCTCCAGAGCCCATCTACAACAGCGAGGGCAAGAGGTTGAACACCCGCGAGTACCGCACACGGAAGAAGATCGAGGAGGAGCGGCACTCCCTCATCACTGAAATGGTTGGACTCAACCCTGACTTCAAGCCCCCTGCAGACTATAAGTATGACCCCACACACACACACACACACACACACACACACAGAGCTATAAACAAAAAGTCATCTCATAGGGGGATCACCTTCTGTATCTGAGGGGATACTAAATAAAGACGATGGATTCTTCTGTGGATCAGCTGCCAGCATCTGTTTGTAGTGAACAGTAGTGTAGTCTTCACTGGTGTCTCTGAGCCCTGCCTCTTTGAACAAGCTGAGGTAACTGCTGCAGATGATTAAATAGCACTGTAGAAAGGCTTGTTACCATAGTGATGTGGAAACTGTTCCACTTGCAGGGTAAAGGAAAGCACCACGCTGTGGACGATTGTACGAGGTCCATTCACAACATGACCGTTTGAGCAGATTGCTGGGAGTGCAAATAGAGTTTGAAGTTTTATGAGAATCTGCATATTATTGGTGCTTGCTTTGAAAAATGTAAAGAAATACATATGACAGTCTACTGATTAATCCAATCAGGAAACCCTCTCACTGAGTACATGCTTTCCTCCTGTCTGTTTCCTCCAGGCCTCCTGCCACCAGGGTCAACGATAAAGTCATGATCCCCCAGGACGAGTATCCTGAAATCAACTTTGTTGGCCTGCTGATCGGGCCTCGGTTAGTTGGGCTGAGTTTTTATTATCACGTTACTTATTCTACGTAATAGAAATAAACAACCAGTCCCGTTGAAAGTGAGCTGTCATGATCTTTGTTTTACCAGTGGGAACACCCTGAAGAACATTGAGAAGGAGTGCTGTGCCAAGATCATGATCCGGGGGAAAGGTTCTGTGAAGGAGGGGAAAGTCGGCAGAAAGGACGGACAGATGCTGCCGGGGGAGGACGAGCCTCTGCACGCCCTGGTCACCGCCAACACCATGGAGAACGTCAAGAAAGCTGTGGAGCAGGTGAGATCACATCAGCTGTTCTGAGGACGATGGTAGTCCTGCTGGATCGATGATCAGCTGTGACCGACTACTTCAGATATCATTTCTAAGTGAGTGTATTCACTATAGCTTTGCTAATGTATGAAACAGTAATGATCACCAATGTGTCATCACAGATTCGCAACATCCTGAAACAAGGCATTGAGACGCCCGAGGATCAGAACGATCTACGAAAGATGCAGCTGAGGGAGCTGGCCAGACTCAATGGTACACTGAGGGAGGACGACAACAGGTCAGTGAGACCCTGCTGCTGCTGCTGCTGCTGTGTGCACACAATCACTAATACACTGAGGCTGTTTGTGATTTACTGTCACATTTGTTGGAGCCTTTCCTGCTCCTACATTGCAGCTAGTCTTTGTCATTTTTCACAATGTATGGACACAAGATGGGAGACAACAAGTCCAGTAGACTCAGTTTCATCCACAGAGCTCAGCTGAAGACAAAATGTGTCTCTTTGTCTCGGTAGGATCCTTCGTCCTTGGCAGAACTCTGAACCCCGCAGCATCACCAACACCACCCTCTGCACCAAGTGTGGTGGAGCAGGTCACATCTCGTCCGACTGCAAGTACACCAGGTAATCACCGGTTGAAGAGCCTCCAGCTTCAGGCTCAAAGCTTCATTTAGTTGTAGCTCATTGTCAGTCTGTTGTTTTCTTGTGTAGCACATTCGCAGCTCACAGAGCGACAGGTGGCGAGCCCCCTCAGTCAGCCCAGGACAAGGCTCGAATGGACAAGGAGTATCTGTCCCTCATGGCCGAGCTGGGGGAGGCCCCGGTCCCCACATCAGGTGGAGGACACTCCAGTACTCAGGGAGGAGCTCCTCGGGCCTCTGGACCCAACAACAGTCAGCCTCCACCGGTTAGTGGTGAACACACAGGATGTCTCCTGTCTGTCTGTCTGTCTGTCTGTCTGTCTGAGGACTGTCTGTCTGTCTGTCTGTCTGTCTGAGGACTGTCTTTCTGTCTGACTGTCTGTCTGTCTGACTGTCTGAGGACTGTCTGTCTGTCTGTCTGTCTGTCTGTCTGTCTGTCTGTCTGAGGACTGTCTGTCTGTCTGACTGTCTGAGGACTGTCTGTCTGTCTGTCTGTCTGAGGACTGTCTGTCTGTCTGTCTGTCTGTCTGAGGACTGTCTGTCTGTCTGACTGTCTGAGGACTGTCTGTCTGTCTGTCTGTCTGAGGACTGTCTGTCTGTCTGTCTGTCTGTCTGTCTGTCTGAGGACTGTCTGTCTGTCTGTCTGTCTGTCTGTCTGTCTGTCTGTCTGAGGACTGTCTGTCTGTCTGTCTGTCTGTCTGTCTGTCTGACTGTCTGTCTGACTGTCTGTCTGTCTGTCTGTCTGAGGACTGTCTGTCTGTCTGTCTGTGTGTCTGTTTGTCTGTCTGTCTGTCTGTCTGTCTGAGGACTGTCTGTCTGTCTGTCTGTCTGTCTGTGTGTCTGACTGAGGACTGTCTGTGTGTCTGACTGAGGACTGTCTGTCTGTCTGACTGAGGACTGTCTGACTGTCTGTCTGACTGTCTGTGTGCAGCAGAACCGACCTCCCTGGATGAGCTCCGG
>OOFC01045249.1:0-17006 GCA_900323345.1 Pseudochromis fuscus
CTGTAAAATTATGGGCTGTTTTAAAACAGAACTGGGTAAATGTTGCTCTAACTACAAAGTGGGCTAGTTTAACTTAGTGAGATGGAGTAAAAACTACAAAATGCTCGATAAAAACATTGAAACACTGGGTAAAACCAATAAAATGTTGGGTGAAAACTACAAAATGCTGGGTAAAACCAATGAAATGTTGGGTGAAAACTACAAAATGCTGGGTAAAACCAGTGAAATGTTGGGTGAAAACTACAAAATGTTGAGTAAAAACTACAAAATGCTGGGTAAAAACAACAAAATACTGAGTAAAATCCACAAAATTTGAGGTAAAAACAACAAGATACTGAGTAAAACAACAAAATACTGAGTAAAACAACAAAATACTCAGTAAAAACAACAAAATACTCAGTAAAAAGAACAAAATTTGGGGTAAAAACAACAAAATACTCAGTAAAAACAACAAAATACTATGTAAAACAACAAAATTTGGGGTAAAAACAACAAGATACTGAGTAAAACAACAAAATACTGAGTAAAACAACAAAATACTGAGTAAAAACAACAAAATACTGTGTAAAAACAACAAAATTTGGGGTAAAAACAACAAGATACTGAGTAAAACAACAAAATACTGAGTAAAACAACAAAATACTGTGTAAAAACAATAAAATACTATGTAAAAACAACAAAATTTGGGGTAAAAACAACAAAATACTCAGTAAAAACAACAAAATTTTGGGTAAAAATAATAAAATACTACGTAAAAACAGTGACATTAAACAATAAACTAACGGGCGTCATCACGTTAGTTTCATCCATCACTCATATGATCCAGTAACATAACATTTCTGAGGACTCATGAAGAAGACGACTGAATCTCAGATCTGAGGTAAATGTATTTAATTCACGGCTGCTGGAAATTTGAAGCCGTTTCTTCGCATAAAACCATCTCTTCCTCCTTTGAATTGTCCATTTTAAAATAAACTGAGGTTCATGATCACAGTGGCTTTGGGAGCTTACACTCCAGTCAGTGTGTTTTACTTGCTGCTTCGAGGTAAACAAAGTGTAATAATCCTCTGGGGGTGTTGGCACAGAACTAATGATGAACAAAGCTGCAGCATCAGGTGACCCCAGAAAACGACTGATGAGACCCTCTGTGTGTGAATATCTTTGTGATACTTGTGATCTCCTTTCTTTATCTCCTGTTCTGCTGTTTCCCTCCATCCAGTGGCAGCAGCATCATCTCGGTGGTCAGCAGCATTTACAACCTCCAAATGTCATTTGGACATTAGCTCATGAGGCCGGGCAGGATGCTGTAAGTGGGGGTGGTGGTGGTGATGGACGAGGGAGGTCACGAGGAGGGGCACCACAGGGAAAAATACAGTAAAGTCCTCTTCATGGCCTCTTAGGGAGTCGGAGATTTGATTACAGTTACCGGCCAGAAACAGAGAAGATAGATGAGGACGGATGCAGATAAACAGCCGCCTCACTCTGCTGCTCTCCCACAAGAAAAGGATGAAGAGTGAAAACAGCTGCAAAACACTGGGAGAGGCCCAAAGACCTGAGGAGGAAAACCCGATTAGCTAAAAAAGGTCAGTGTGATATCTGAGAGGAGCTATTTTCACCTCCAACAAAGCGAAATCTAATCACCTCACAAAGAGCCTCGGGCTGGTTTTCACTGCCCCCTGATGGACTGAAGCAGAACTGCAGGACTTTGAAAACAAACCAGGATAAACTGTGACGTGAGATTTCTTTAAGGATCATTCAACTTGGTTTGATACATAAACAGAGATTATGTAACATTGGATAAGGATGGACTATTATGAAGGTATTCCTTAAAAAAAAGACAAAATTATGGGATTACAGTGTGGCAAATCTCTACAACTCAATTTCCTCATGATAAATACATTTCTGATCATGTCTAAAATATTCTTATATCAATCGCCGGCTCAAATCTGGTGGTATTTTATTAAAAATATTATTTCTGTCCACCCATGAGTCACCAAAAATGTTGAAATATCTAATAATGAAGCAGTTTCCAATGTGCAAAATATATTAAACATGCTAATTATTCTTCTCAGTGATCGGCTTCAAAAACAAGATTCAGGGGCGTGGTTAGTGTGATTGACAGGTCTGGTCTCCAGTGATTTACAGGTGGTTCAGAGGCTCATTCACCAGTGAACATCAGTCTCATCCACACTGAGCAGCATCCTCGGGTTCAAGGGACCCGCCTCCTCGCTCCACCTTTCATATCCAAATATGGTCACTTCTGGGTCCAAACATCCAACATGGCGACGTTCAAATGCCAAACTCCTGGCTTCAAGTCCACAAACCAACGTTATCATCATCAGTGTGGGAGCATAGCTTCAATCACATACAGAATATTGGATTTCTTGGTGTCATAGGACCTTTAAAAGCAGAAAAAACAAATCAGATTGTTTTAGTTTCCTCACCACAAAATGCTTCAACCACATTTTTCCTCAGTGAGTCTTAAAGTCAATCTTTGTCCTTCTGTCACCACATTTACTGTGTGTGTGCAGATTGGTGTGGTTGTGTTAAACAGGGCCGGCGAACAGGTGACAAATCAGTGGTTTAATCACCCTGGATGTCATTTTTACACTGGCCACTAAAACGGATTTATCACAATTCAATGATGTAACGGCACAAAGCCAAACAGTAGCTCATTATTAACGGCTCCACCAACACAGGGCAACGAGCAGGGGCGATGGTCCAGACTCAGGTCTACAGACACACACCACAGACAGGACTATAATAACTACATACAGCTTGGATCTATGGATAGACTTTGTATAAGAGATGGATGTATTCAATGTGAGGTCACCCCTTGGTGTGTGATGTTACCTTTTGATGTTTGACATCTGAACGTCGCCATGTTGGATTTTTGGAGCTGGAAATGACCATATTTGGATATGAAGGGAGGAGTGAGGAGGCGGGAACATGAGGACAGTCAGTAATGAGACTGCACTTCATTGGTGAATGAGCCTTCAAAACATCTGTAAGTCACTGGAGATCAGACCTGTCAATGAAACCAACCACACCCCTAAATCTTTTTTTTTTTTTAGATGATTTTCAGATGGACCATCAGATCACTGTGAACAAGAGCTGACTTTAGATCATGACATCAGAATGACTTGTGGGAAAGATGTATTGAGTGAGCATTTCATGAATAAAAATTACAATTTTTTAATTGAAATCAATTTTTTTGGAGTCAGCATCTCGTGGTCATCAGTGGGATTGCACTTTTTTGCAGTGGTGAATTATCTTAATTTTTAAGACCCAAATTTCAAACTCCTCAAAATACAAGTCCAGAAACCAACACGTGATAAACATCTATGGGAGTAACACACAGTTCAGATCTCAGAGATCTGTAGCTAGCTAGCTAGCTAACTTAATGTCACCAATAGGTTATTGTGCAGTTAACAAACCTTAAAGTTTATTTTGCAAACCTCTGGCCCCTGAACTAATGCTCTGAATGTTCTGCTGGAAGTGGCAAATTATTTACGAGTAAAAATATATATTTTCCAGGACAACTCTGTGGTTTTTGATATATTTTTTACTTGTTTCTCTCAATTTCCAAGTATGAAAAATACATCTGAAAAAATTAGCAGTTTTCCAGGATATGTAAAAACCCTCTTAGGTGAAGAAGTACACTCCTCAAATATATTGCATAATCATAATAACTTGCAGCATGGCTTTGTCTCTAACCAAAAGGTAGTTGAGACTCTTGTCTTATGAGCCCTGAGTAGAAATAGTTAATACTCAGACAAAGGAGACCAAATAATCTGATAAGCTTCATAATAAGATTTAATAAGCCCCTTTTAGCTAATAGGATAAAACACCTTCTTCAATTTGAGTTATCCTCTTTAATACGAGTCATGTTGCAATTGTTTGATGTTGAAAGGTTTGCTCAACACTTCTTGTTTTCAATCAGAAAATTATTTATTTGAATCAATAATCAATTATTTTGTTTTATTTTTCATTATTTTATTTTGGACATTTTTGGATTACTCCAGTTTTTTTTTATACAGATGCTCGAATGTTCACATTAAAAACACATTTGTGCATCAAAAAAGTTGGAATTACTGTATTTAAAGAAGTTTGACCACATCTTAACGTGTTAACTGCAGAAACAACAGTATTAAAAACTCAGCTGCTGATTCAAAAGGTGAGACAATGTGACCTGAGGAAAGAAACAAAGTGAACAACAGTCATTTCATCTGCTCCTCGTGTACATCAGCGATCGAAGCTGCCACTGATAATGAATGTAGGAGGGTAAAGATGGCTGCCAGGGGCCTCGTGCACAATGTTGCTTACACATCCAGTGAAACCAGATCTCTGCTCGTTACCATCCGTCTCACTTACTCCTTCCCTTTGTCTCTTAATTAACCCGACACACACGCACCAACCATAATAGACTCAGGCATAGGACTGTTTTTCTAATTGGCGTGAATTGATGCGATTTGCCGCTGGTGTTGCCACAGATACGAGTCATTAACGTTACCCCCTGCCTGGTAGCACAAGACAAACCGAATGCAACATACAATACAAACACACACACACACAGCATCAGGTTCAAGAGCCTCCTGTAGCATTGAATAAGTTGCCATGGGAACTGCTGACATAAATGAATGAGATGTGTGTGTGTGCGTGTGTGTGTGTGTAATAGCAGGTCCAGAGGAAAATCAATAAATGGACATCCTTTCAGAAGCAATCCCCATCTCTTTATATCTTTTGTCCTCCATCTATCAGCACTCTCCCACCACTGTCTGGCACCTCTTCAGATTCACCTTATCAGTCACAGCAAAGTTACAAAGTGAAAGTAAAGTCTCAGAGTTTTATTCGAACCTCCAGAAACAAAAACACAGTGAACCATGATCGCAGCGTACAGGTTTACTACCACAGTGGAAAAGCTGTATGCAAAAATACATCACATTAAGTTACAAAAATATGATATTTTAAGACAAACACCAGCAGATAATAACAAAATGTTATACAAGTAATTTCATTTTAAACATTTGCACCTGAGGAGCTGTAGGTGTAAGTTCATTTTGGTATTTTAATAACGATCAAAGCCATTTATTTATAGAAAAGACTAAACTTTACACTTTTCATTCATTGAAATAAGATATTTTGCTCTCGGATGACATTTAATATAATTGTGAAGTAAGTATCTTGGGGTTTTAATCTAGAAACTGGAGAATGAGAAGGCATGGCATTTATTTATGATGCACATTTACATTAACGTAACAAAAAGAAACAACAACACAGATGAATCCACTGCAAGGCCATTTAAACATTACCTGTTATTTCGTTAGCCTGTCATGCTAATAAAAGTATAAATCCAGTAGTCTAGTTTAAAACAATTACATTTTATTTATTCACTTAGTAAATAATCTGAATTTTCACAGATTTCTTAATCAATGATCTGATAGTTTGGTGTACTGTCACATAAGTGTGGGTCTTCCTAAGTTCTTGACAACAGCTAGCTAATCAGGCTAGTCCTTGTAAACTTCGCTAGCTAGTTAGCAATGTCTTAGCTAAATTATTATATTATTTTGTTTAAAACAGTTGCGAAAAAAACAATTTAGGAGGGTTAACAGTAAAAATCAACTTAACTAACAATCCTTCATGATTTTGTTTTAATTTAGCATCAGTGAACTGCATTTTATTAAGTCTGAGGTGAACTTTATCAACCAATGTATCTCTTATAGTCATATTGTATCCGTATGCTATTGCTAGCTATCTTAACTGACGGGTTATTGCTAGCTTACGAATACTCTATCAACCAAAGTATCTTTTGTAGTCATGTAGCCACAAGTTAACACTAGCTAGCTTACCTGAAAGAACTGTTAGCTTATTGATACGTTATCAGTAAAACTATCTCATTTAGTCATGTATCTACACGCTAACACTGGCTATCTTAACTGATGGGGCTATCCTATCACTAGCTTACAAACACTATCAACCAAAGTATCTCTTATAGTCACATAACCACAAGCTAACACTAGCTAGCTGAACTGAAAGAACTAATGTTTGCTTATTGATACATTATTTTAAAAGTATCTCATTTAATCACGTATCTACATGCTAACATGAGCTATCTTAACTGACAGGGCTATCGCTAGCTTACAAACACTATCAACCAAAGTATCTCTTATAGTCACATAGCCACATTCTACAGTTAGGCTTGTCAGCTAAGCTAGCTAGCACCGTTAGCTACATGACAGTTATGGGAGGAGGTGTAAGTGTGAAAAACAGAAAACACATGAAACAAAGGTTCTGGTGTCAATGATGTAAATATATAAAACAAACACTGAACATTGGGGTAATGGAGTCAGTTGTGTTGTTTAATAATTAACATTTCAGCAGATGTTTCCAGCCCATTTTTCCAGCTAACGTGTTAAATATGCATCGTACAATGCTCCTGTTAATCCAGAGCGACATCAAACACGACCACAAGCTGTTGTGTGATTTCGCCACCGCGGCGCACGGCTGAGCGACGGAGGCAGAAAGACAAATGAAAGCGAGTGTATCCTGTAGTTTGAGTGCTTGTAATTCTGTGTGTTTATTTGCCTCAGGCTTGAACTGCAGCGTGATGAATATAAATGTCTGACACAAGACTCAGAGTGAAACAAAGCGGAGTAGAAAACCAGGACAAAACTGAGACCAAACAAAGGAGATTTAGAGCCCACACACATCAACACATACACTACAGTCTCAGGTAGTTTAAAATCATCTTAAAAGGTTCCAGCAGGTTGATAATCATATTTCCTGTTCACACCAGTTCTCATAATTATTCAAAGCAAAATAAGATTTAACTTGATTTTACATTTAAAAAATTACTAATCTTTGGTTTACAGCGTTCAAAATTGAGGTGCTAACGAGGTGCTTATCTACCTCCTCTCCATAGACTGTATAGAGAAATGGACGAAGCAAGTGGGGCTCAACACTGAGGCCAATGTGGACGTGCAAAAAAAAGTGCAATACCACCGACGGCCACTAGATGCTGCCTCCAAAAAACTCAACTGACTTCAATACAAAAACTGTAATTTTCAATCATGAAATACTCAACACATTTTCCACAAGTCATCCTGATGTCATTAGATAAAGTCAACTCAACAAAATCCTTTCATCATCAGGTAGATATTACATCAAGTCGATATAAAGGAAGATTTAGGGGCGGGGCTAGTTTGATTGACAGCTCTGATTTCCGGGAGTACTCATATTAGATGTTATTCACATGTGGCAAACTCACTTTGCATTAGGTGTGAACACCCTGGCCACTTGCATCGGGCAGTCTCCTCAGGTTCAAGCATATCCAAATATGGTCACTTCTGGCTCCAAAAATACAACATGCTGCGGCTCAAATCCCAAACTCACGTTAGCTTCGGCCATTCAATAAGCAATCTATACCCCTACCACAACACCTGCAATATGTTTTCCTGATCAGTAAAAAACTTCTAATCATCATACATAACAATGATATATATATATTTATATTCTTTATTCCTGTATATACTCTATACTTAAACAATATCTGTACATCGAGTTCTATTGTTGTTAAAACAGCCTGTAAAAATATCTGTCCCATCTCCAACCCTGACGTGATGGTCCTTTATGAATGGCTCCAGTTAAACTTATACATCAACTGCAACATGTGCAGTAAATATTACCTGTGAAAAAAATCATAAGCCAAAACAAGATGGCTTCAGTCTCAAAACATGTTTCACACTTCCCCCGAACACACGCACATGTCAGGGTGTTTAAGTTTCAGTGAGAAGACACTTTTTTTTATGTTGCTCCCTTATTATGTAAACCGTGTTGGCGAGATCCAGCACCGTCAGCCTTTTCCAAGGAGACGTCCTCGCTGGTGACGACGCAGGCGCTGGCCCCTTTTCAGTGTCAAGCTGAGGTCAGAGGTCACCACACCCGGCAGGACTGTTCGCCTCGGTTCATAACTGACGACTCCGGACAGCTGAAAGCTTTCTGAAACTCCTCGTAGTTACTCATCGCTCCGATGACTCTGCAGGGCGACAGCGGCGGTCAAGGTCAGACGGAAAGTGTGTGTGTGTGTGAGTGTGTGTGTGTACTCACCTGTACTTGGGTGGACTGTGAGCTCCACTCTGAATCTGCTCTCTGGCTGCTTCTGGTCTGTACGAGTTACATCTCACCTGTATAATACAAACATGTTGAATGCAGGTGCTTTGCTGTGACTGTGTGTACATTATAATGAGTAAGTGTATTAATACTTTTCTGATTTACTAGGTAACATTATAGCAAATCAGTCAAGCAGATAGAGCAACTTGTTTCAAAACAAAACAATTACTAAGTCCACCTGAAATTAAAAAGGCTCAAATTGACTTCAATTTGTCATATTTAATTACGAAAAAAAAAATCAGTATTAAGTAGGGTTCATAGAGGAGAATATTTAGGGTTGTGGTTGGTTTGATTGGCAGGTCTGGTATCCAATGAGAACAGCCCTGAACCTTATACCCATTGGGGAATGTCTTCCGATTTAAAGGTTGGACACGCCTCCTCACTTGTCCCTTTATATCCAAATATGGTCACTTCTGGCTACAAAAAACTAACAAGGCAACGCTCAGATGCTGATAACCTCGCTTTGTACATTCAATACACAGTCTACCAAGTAGAAAACACTGTGAGCACAAACCTCCATCAAGGCATAATCCAGCTGTACCACTGCTGCCTTCTTGAAACAGAAACACTATCGTTTTAAAATAACTGTTTAATATCAGAGGTAGGTGGTGTATGGTCATGTAGGGACCTCCATATAGTATAACTTTCTGGTTGTAACTAGATATATACTTACCGTATTTTCCAGACTATAAGCCGCTACTTTTTTCCGACGGTTTGAACTTAAACACCAGTGTTTCTTATGTATCATGGGAAGAAGCTCGTTGGCTTTTTACAAGCTAGCAAGCTCCGTTTCGCCGATACAAGTGGCGTCGTCAGAGTGGACCACATGAAACTGTTTGAATAAATTCAATAGTGGCTTACAGAAAGGTGCGCTCAATAGTCCGGAAAATACGGTAATTTTAAATTGAATGATTGAGAATAGTCGTTTTTAATGTTGTATTGTACATGTAGCCTGTTGTTTTTTCACTCTTCATTCATGATTTCAAGAGTGAAAAAAATCTTTAAAACCACTTCCATTGTAAAACTGAAAGTATCTTCTTCAGAAATAATTCATACTGAAACAACAACATGACAACGTGGTGAAAATAATATAACAATACAAACAGCTGGTACAGCTCCAGAGTCCTTCCTGATGGTGCGGGATAAAAGCTGCCTTGTTGCATCGTAACAAAAAGCATTTCACTGGATGTTGTGTATGTGACAAAATAAGGAGATTTAGATTTCGTGATTCGTGTCCGTACATGTGCATAGCTCAGGAAGAACAGTTGGTTGTTGTTCAGTTCAATGCCAGGCAGCAGAGGCTCCTCCACGCCACCTCTGCTCTCATCCACCCACCGCCTGTACGCCTACACACCCACAGGAAAAAAGTTTTGGTTACATTTTACAAATAGTCCTTTCACACATTGAAAAAAAAAGGATTGAGTTGTGAAATAAAGGTAAGTGATCACAAAGCAGAGATGAAAATGTCTGTTTGGGAATCGTACCCTGAAAGCTTCTCTTATTCCTCCATTGTCTGCGATGTTTTCAGCCAGAGTCCTCTTACCTCGTACCTACAGAAAAACACATTCACAAAACACAGACTGTAACGTAGCAGAAACATGTGGCCTGCAGAAATACTAGTTACTGTAACCTTTGCAGATTCAAAGTGTTTCTTACATTCAGCCCTGCCTCCTCCCAGTGGTAGTTGTTATACTGCTCTATCATACACTGGGTTTTCTCAGTAAAGGCTGTAACAGAGGAGTTGCTCCACCACTGGTCGAGGTTTCCGTTTTTGTCGTACTTGCGACCTGTACAGGAAAAAAAAAAACACAACGCAAAACAATAAAGTTGTAAGAAATCTATTATTTCATCACAGCTGTTCATTATGAGCCATCAGTTTTTACCGTTATTGTCAAAGCCGTGCGTTAACTCGTGTCCGACTATCACACCGATGGCGCCGTAACTTAAAGATCTGGAAAAAGAAATGAAGAAAAGGTGGTGAGGGTTAGTGGTTAGCATCGGACAGAAGAGCATTACAAAAAAATATAACAAAATATTGTTAAAAAAAAAAAAAAAAGCTTTGGAGGCTAGCAGCAAAGTAACACTATCATCTTGTCAGCCGTTAGCTGTTAGCATGTCACAAAGTCAGATTGTGAAATCAGCTAATTATGAATTACCTTTTTAGTATTTGATTGGTGCAATTTTGCTTGTACTCCCATTCAGATAAAGACATGATGGTATTGAGTTTAATATCAGGATAGCAAAAACATTTAAGAAGAAAAATGTAATATTAAAAGTCGGAGTTGGACTCAATAAAAAAAAAAATTCAAATTTATCAGAGGCTTTGTAATTAATTAATCACGATTAATCGCAATTTTAATCACATAACAATATTTGCCCCAATGAGCAACATTTTTTTATTTAAATTTTAATGGATTTTACTGGACGACTGAATGAAATAATATCAACAGACATGAATATTGTAACTCGTTTGATCTCTGGAAAAATAGATTTAATTACATTTAAATTCAAAACAGTAGAAAAATAAGGACTTTAAGAATTTTTTTCAGGACAGTATTGACTTTAAATCATACCGTAGGGCTGAAGTGCTTTGGTAATATGCAAACTATTTTTTGCACAAAACCACTTTTATCAAGGCTGCCATCAGGTAGTTTTTTAAAATGATATTTGCCTTGCATCAGTCCTAGCATCGTACTTTCACCCGATTCCTGATTTTGGTCACCATTAGCCAAGATCTGGCGTGAGCATCAGTGTAATCAGTGAACCAGAAATCGTGCACAAGTCTCACCACTAATTAAAAGTTATACCACCTATAATTGTGAAATGTTTATTAATACATAATATATTCTACACTTTATTAGTCTAAAGTTAACCTGAAGAAACCTTGGCTGGTTCACTGCTGATACATTGTGTTACTAAGAAACACAGTGTAAGAAATTCTGCTCCCTCCACAGGTCATGGTTTTCCATCAGGAGGCTCATGGCAGAAAAAATTCAGTAATTATTTCCGAGCTGCGCAGCGCCGCTGAGAAAAGCATGAGCTGGCATTTCTTTGGTCTGCTAGTAGAGCGTGTCACATTTCTTTTTTATCTCACCTTGGATACTCTCTTCCCCAGAAGAAAGGTTTTTGAAGCTCTCCAGCTGGGAATCCTGGGTAAGAAGATCAAAAATAGTGTTTTTAGTTTGTGTGCGTCTGTAGGTCGGACCAGCCAGGATCCATCACTGCTGAAGGTTGCATCATTATCAGCACTAAGGCATAGCTAATTTTTATTGCACGTGTCATAACTACTGTCCTGCATACTTTGAAAATTCCCCAAACTGATTTTACTCTCTTTTTAGGGTGATAATGATGCCTACAAAGTTCTGGCAGTGCAGTGTAGCTTTCTCTTTTGCTTGGACCACTGAAGGTAAATAGCAAAGGATGAAACAACCGAGTCTCAAAAGTGAGGCTGATGCCAAAGTGAAAAAGATGTAATACCCCCCATGGCCACTAGATGCAGAAAACTGACTCCAATTGACTTCAATTAAAAAATTGCCAAATCCTCAGACAATACATTTGTTTCTACAAGTCATTCATTAGCTAAGTGATCTGGTGTCCATCTGAAAGTCATCTCATCATTAAGGAGATATAAGGCTTCAAAAAGATTTAGAGGCGTGGTTAATTGGCTGGTCTAGTCTCATTGGAGACCCTGAACTCACACTTCATGCACACTGAGCAGTGTCCTCCGGTTCAAGTGTCAGACCCGCCTTCTCATTCCTCCCTTCATTATCTTGTCAAAGCATTCAGGCATTATAAGAAGTAGGTGGAGGTAGAAATTAGCCATGTGCTGTGGTCATTTTGCTAACTGCACTGGGAATCTCCATATAGTACAACTTTCTGGCAGTAACTCGATACAGCCTTCAAAAAGAAGATGATTTAGGGGCGTGGTTGGTTTGACTGACTCTCCAAAGAGACCAGACCTGAAGTCGAGTCTCATACACATTGGACAGTGTCCCCAGGTTCAAAGGTTAGACCCAGAAATGACCACATTTGGATATGAAGGGAGGAGTAAGGAGCCGCCTCCTCACTCCTCTATGGTGATGTTTAAATGCCAAACTCCTGGCTTCAAAACAACCATGTTAGCTGTATCCACGTGATATACAGTCTATGGTAAGGACTCAGAGAGTGCAAACTACCACCAATGCTGTTGTCCAGTTGTGGTGAAATAGCAACTACCTTGTTAAAACCTTCACCAAATATAAGTTATAGGGATCTTGCCAAGATTTAATAATTTGCTCTATATAATTCATCAAGATTTGCTCAGTAGTTTTTACAGATTACAGACAAATGCAAAAAAACATGGTGTATCTTACTGATCTGATTTGTGGATGAACTGTAGAAGGCGTTCACGGTTGTTGGGTTTGTAAACCACCTGAAACACAAACACACGTTAGCGTAAATGTACAACTCAGAAACTCACACTGATAGTTGCCACTCACTCTGTTCGTGGGACGCTCTTTCGGAGCCAGCTGATATCGGACTGGGCGATGAACTTCAACGTTTGCATCACGTTACCGTAGTAATCCTTCTCCTTGAACTCTAGCTAAAACATACACAAAAACAAACTCATACTGTTTATAAGAAGTTACGCAAGACTAGTTTTTCTTTTTAGAAACTTGAAATCACAAAGCCAAACAGTAAATATACCAAACTAGCTGCAGTCAGTGGATATACAAACCTGCTTTAAATCTTCATTGAGGTAGGTGTCGTTCAAAATAAACTCAGGGTAGCCAACCTTAGCCAGGACGGCGTGAGCCTTGAGAAAGAAAGACAAGAGGGTTTCAATACATTTACATATTCATACAAAGATGTGCCAGAGTCATTTAAAGTAACTGACAGTGAGTGCAAAGAGTCACAGCAACAGTGACTTCACAGAAAATCTGCCCGATTCCCTTCGCTTTGCATTGTACTGAAGTATATTACATATGATGAATAAATTATGTCTGATAAGAGGTCCTTTATGAGAACTGTGCAAGTCTAACATGCTGTGATAAAAGTGATTTGTTTAAATATTTTCAGTACTGTAGCAAAGCTGGAGAATGAGAAGCAGTTTGGTTCAAGGTGAAATTAATAAAAGACTTTTTAACATTCAGTGGAGCTGAAGAACAGCATGTCATCTGACAGCTCTTAAATAAGATCATTTGAACAGCAGGTCTGGAAGCACAATTCTACCTGACAAATTAATTCTCACTTTACATCTATAGAGTCTAAAAATTCAGGTAAAGACTCTGTAGCTACCTGCCCAGTACAAAACAGAGTGAGTGAAAACCAAACATAGCTACATGCAAGTGAGTAAAAAGTGCTGCTTTAATTTGATTTCAAACTTGTTGAAAATAGAAATGGGCGAAACAACCAGGCTAAATAATAAGCCAAAAAAGTGCAATACCACAGATGGCCACTAGATACTTGCTCCAATTGACTTCAATTCAAAAATCATCATTTCAAATTATGAAATACTCAATC
Source organism: Pseudochromis fuscus (assembly GCA_900323345.1). NCBI lineage: Eukaryota > Metazoa > Chordata > Actinopteri > Pseudochromidae > Pseudochromis > Pseudochromis fuscus. The sequence goes on from OOFC01045249.1 coordinate 13,672, forward strand.
AATACATTTTTTCCACATCATTAGCTAAAGTCAACTTTCCTTCGTGAATCCATACTGTGTGGATGTTAGGCTTCCAAAAGAAGATTTAGGGTAGTGATCAGTTTGATTGACAGGCTGAGTATCCAATGAGACTAAACCTAGACTCATACACATTGGTCAGCCTCCCTGGGTTCAAAGGTCATATCCAAACATGGTCACTTCTGGCTCCAAGCAACGAACATGGCAATATTCAAACACTAAACAACCAAACCAATGGGTGACAACATGTCAGCTTCGTCCATCTCTTATATGCAGTCTATGGTTAATAAATAACAATTAGTCAGTTTATATTAAATATAATATCTTAAATATTCATGCAGAAAGTGGGAGATGTTAAACAGATTTGTTGTAGTTCCTTCCTGTGCCAGTAGGTGGAGCTTCTTGTTGACGTGATATGATATTAACGCTGCCAACTGAAAAACACAGCAGGACTCTCACTGCACACGAAATGAAAAGGAAAAAGATGAACTTCAGAGCTAAATACTTTGTAACAGTGTGAGTAAGAACTGAGAGATTCCTGCACTGATGAAGTCGGTGCAACAGTGTTTGTTGTGTTTGTTGATATCTGCTCCAGCCGAGCGGGTGTTTCCAGCAGCTGGACTGATGATGACAAGGGTCAGACTTTGTTTTCAATGTTGGTCGTGTCCAACACATTCAGTCGGGTCTAATTTATGCCTGGAGGTTTTGCAGCTGTTTCCTTTGTTTTGGGATGTTTTTCAGGCCAAATTTTTACATTCTTGAAACTGCCAATGCAGCTGGGATGAGGTGAGGCCGAGGGCTAACGTCCAAACATGAGGACGATGTTATGACTGATGAGTAGCAGCAGACTCCTCTTGCCTTTTCTATGGCTCTCTTCTTGGTTACTTCATCCATCCAGTCGTTCTCCTTCTGCAGCATGTCGATGAACGCCCAGCGGACGCCGTCGATCAGCTCCTCCATCTGAGAAACACAAATTACCGAGTGACGCACAAGATGAAGATCTTTAAAGAACATAAGCTGCAAATGCTTGGTGTCATCCCCAACACAACCACCTGCAGATGACAACAGTAGATGCCTGACATCATCTCCAGGACAGAACACACTCAGACATTTGCAGTTGACCTGAGACTCAGGACATGAAGTCATGTCGCAGCCACACGCACCATGTGTTTCTTGTCCTCCTGGAAGTGTGTGTTGACAAAGAGGCGCCCGGTGGCGTAAACAAGCGAGTTCTCCACGTAGTTGACGCACTTGTCCCAGCGCGGGGTCAGAGAGGTGGTTCCCGTGGTTACCTGGTGGCGGTGAAGAGAGACAGAGATGTAAAGTGACATCTTCTTTACCTCTGTTGGAGAGTGTTTAGGGCTCCACATTGGGTCACTTCAGGTAACAAGACTGATGTGTTTATAATAAAAAACATTTTAACATGGTGTTAAAAGTAGGAAACCATACAGTAGTAGTCATATAACTTTCTCAGCTCTGTAATTACTGTCACAGGAATTCTGGGAGTGAAAAACAGAGTTTGAGAAAACATGGACAAACCTTAGAGTGTGGGAAAGTGTTCAGGCTTCTCTCATTAAAAACCATATAAGTTCAACTCCATACTGTGAATGCAACTATTAAATGACCTTTAATTAAATGTTTAAAATCTCATTTCAAGATCTATTTTGGTTCATTCATTTGTTCTAACTCTAAATTTAGCCACGTTTTACTTAAATATTCATATATTCAAATGCTCATCAAGGCTTTTTTTGGAAGCACTTTGTAATCTTGAAACTTGATTCAACTGTATATAAATAAAGTTTAACAGTTTAATACTCCTTTGCAAACACAGTGATTATTATTTACATCCTTAAGTCTGTATGTTGTAGTTTTCCCATTTTTTTCTTATCTGAATTAAAGGTGTAAAGTCAGAGGATGTCTATGTTGTGATGGTTGAAAAGTCCAAACCTTTTAGATATTGAGCTATAGTAATAAACACTGAAAGACGGACCTATAACTATTATCATAGTACCAACATGTCAACGTAAATCCTCTTTCAAATGTCAGAAAAGATAATCTCACTGGAGGATACTGAATCTTTTATGGGTTTATTCATTAATTAAAATAAAAGTCCAACAAATAATAAATATAATAAGTTAAAATATCAAATCCTGCTTTTAAATATCAATCAAAGCTACAGCTCTGAGTACAAGAACACAAATTATAAATACACTGACTAAAAAACAATTCATGAAGATTAAAACTTCATTATATTAAAGGCTCGGTTATAAAGAGCCATGTGTCACTGTGGGCTGTGGTTACACTGAGAAAAATTAATTTGCCTTTAGATTTATAGTTTGTTAAATAAACCAGGAAAGTAAATCATGTGTTGGTTAAAATTAAAGTTACATTAAGAGAGAAATGTAAGCAGCATGTATGGTGCTAAATATTACAATTGAAACCACATTTGTCCAAACAAACACATTCACAGTACATTCAAAACATTTTTATGAGTTTTTCCCTTCAGCTCATGAAGAAGAGTTTAATCCTCCAGTTAAAATGAAAATGTAAAGACATGTGTTCAAAGATTTTGTAAAATGCTTTTTGTACCAACCCGAGCGTAGTCGAGGTATCTGTAGAGGAAACGCCGGCTCAGAGAGGTGATCCTGGAAAACACTGTCCTCCACTGGACATAGTTAGCTACTGTCCTGCAGCGAGACAGATGGACATTAATTAAATGTCTTTAATCTCATTATACAGTATAAAATACTTATAATGAGAGACAGGAGCCCTCGAGCCACGGTGCGAGCTCATCCATGTGTGTGTGTGCGTACTTGTATATCCATCTTTGTGGGGACCGGGTTTGAATATAAAACCGTTGCAGAGAGGACATGTAAGGAAACTGAGGACTTTACAAATTAAGCTATTTTGATAATCAAATAATCATTTTGGTTTTTTTGTTTGGTTCAGGTTTTTCCAGATGGGATGATTTGATGTATTTCTTTCAAGAATATAAACTGAATATTTTGAAGTTTGGCATTCATGTAAGATAAACCAACACATTTAGGCCTTCACCTTGATGAGTAAAATTACATCTCGACTGTGGCTGAATACAATTACCCCGGATTTCTATCATGTTCCATACCCGAGTATCCTAATGTCAAAATCCACACAAAACCTATGAATACAAATTAAAAAGTCCAAGTACCGTATTTTACAGACCATAAGGCGCACCGGATTATAAGGCGTATTAAGCGACTGTCTCTTATCAGGTGCCATTTTGGGGTCCTTATACACACTGTAATATTGTGTTTATTTATTTATTAAAAAGGATCCCC